>JAOTBA010000002.1:22881086-22891588 GCA_025629845.1 Erythroxylum squamatum | reverse complement strand
CATAATTTGTATTTATTATTATTCAAATTTATTATTATTATACATTTTTGCACTTATTTATGTTTGGTTATTATTTTCTTGTTATTAAAATAATAATAACAATTATTATTATTGTTATTTGCCTAACGATTTCAAATTGTTATTATTATTATTTGTTAATTTTTAAAATAATACAAACCATTCATAATAAAAGTACCAATGAATTACATATTACTAATCATATTAAGGACCAGGGACATATTCGTCATTTGCACTATTTTTTCGTTCTGTCCCGTGCAACCAAACATATTCTGTCCTCGAGACGGAGACAGTTTTCTCTGTTCTGTCCACCATAACCAAACACTTCACTGTCCCCAGTTTCTGTTCCGTTCCATCTCCAAATTTCTGTTCCGTTTCGTCTTCAGCTACCGGAGACAGCAACCAAACGCAGCGCTAGGCCCTTGAATAAGACCTGAAAACAGGCTGTTGGGGACCTTCCTCCACAAGAGAAGCTGAAATATATTGCCCCGCAAGGGGAATGTGACACCTTTAACGGTTTCACCACCCTTGGAGGTGTTTAAAGTAGGAATATCTGCTTAGGGGGCTACCTTATGGGCAAAATACTTTCCTTCCCCTAAGTCCAAAAATTGGCTAAAGCTAATTAGAGTAGGTTTGGACTTTGACAAAATACTCATCAACGAGAGAAGGACTTCATTTCAGATTTGAAAGTGAGGCCATATGTAAAATATGGGATCACAGCACATTCAAACAATATTATTCTTAATAAAAAAAATGGTATGACTTTAGAAATTTTTTTAATGAAAAGTGTACCCATCTAAATTACCTTTCACAACATAACTCTTGAATATAACATACCTCATAATATTGATCTACGATTTGCTTTACAAACTCTATTGAAAGGCTAATATACTAGGATGAAAATACAACATAATTAAGAAGAACTAGTTATGCAAGAATATACTTGTAGGTGGGCATGGATAAGAAGTTGCGTGAAATTATAAAGCTAAAGATGTTACATGTAGAAAGGGGATTCATGGAATTTGAAATAAAGCTTTCATATCAATGAAATTTTCTCATCACTCACGAAAAGAAGATATGAAAACCAACATATAAGACCTACATATTAGGGGCAAGTTCTAAAGCATTACTCTCTGTGATTGACAACGAGGAAGAGAAGCATGACTCACAAATTAGGGAAGGAACCTTCATAGGACAAACATTTATTGCTGAAGTAGGTGCTCAAGAAATGTTGAGAGGGGCTAATAAAGCTATTAATACCTTAATACAAGGGAAAACTAAACATTTGGATGAAAATGGGAACATCATGGCTTAAGAGTCAGTTCATAAATTGACTACAATTAAGACACCTAACTTTGAGTAGAATTGTAATGCCCCAGCATATACTCTGGAAGTATTATAACATGTCTAGGGTGTATTAACAAGTGAACATAATGAATTAAGCACATCTAAGTATAGTAAGAGATATAATGATACTTAATGTAAAAGATAAGGGTAAATGGATAATTTGTTTGCTTCGACATGGACATATATAATTAGTCGTAAAATTTGTATGGAAATTTTTGATATGTTTGATTGGATTTATGAATGTGATGTGAGGGGAATTGATAAAAGAAGTATTCTATAAGTAATTGGGATGTTTTTCGTTAAATTGGATGTATTTTTGTGTTACTCTTGTATGATAAGACCAAAGTTAGTTGATGTAGGATGTGTACCTTGTTGAATGAATAGGTTCTACTGAATAGATTTCTGTAATTTGGCTATATCTTGGCCTATAGACCTCCACATTGGATAATTTTAATTGAAGATTAAACCAGAAACATAGGTCTAGAACTTTCATGAAGGAATTAAATCTTATTTTACCTCTAAGAGTTTTGAAGTTAAGTTATGGATGTTGTCCTTGTTTTCGAACAGCCTGTAGTGTTTTGGGTACAACTCTCGAAATAATTAACTAAATTGCATAAAATTTATTTCATTAGAAAATTAAGACATAGGGGAATGAAATTAATTGATAAGATCATAGACAAAGGTGGGAATTAAAGGAAGAAGGACCAATATGCAATTTTTTGAAATTTAACACATGGACCAATTAGATTAAAGCATATGTGACCAGTAAGATTAAAGCTTATGTGTCCAATAGAATTGTAACACATGGTCCAATATAATTTTAACACATGATCCAATAGAATTGTAACACGTGGTCCAATGGGATTGTAACACTGGTCCAATAGGATTGTGCATATTGTCCATTGAGATTGAAACATGTGTCTAAGACTAGAAAATTCATGAGAAGGCATATGGAAAGGGGAGATGGACGACACTTTAATGGATTAACTTCAGATTTTTCTCCTCTCCATTTCACCTTCTTCATCCCATCATTTTCACTTGGTTATTAAGCAAAGCCAAAGAGGAAGGGAAGCAAAAGCATTAGAAGAACTACTCTGCCAATTTTAAGGTTTGGGACTTCACTTAATTAATTTCTCCATTTTTGTACATTTGAATGTGTAAAAAGATTCATTTGGATCTGGAATAGTTGCTGGGATGGTGCTTTGGTGTTATTTTGGTGCTATTTAGCATAGAATTGGTTGAATATGAAAAGAGAGTATTGTGTAGCGAAATTCTGTCTAGGGTTTATTTGAGTCAGTCACATTGTTTGAGTCATAACCCAACCTATAAACCTCCAAATTGTGTAATTTTAGTTGTATATGAAACCTAAGACATAGAGATAAAAATCTTTAGAAGATACTCTGACTTAGTTCTGGCTTTATGACCTTGGAAATTGAGATCGAAAATGGTGACCTGATGTTACCCCTGTTTTGGATCAACTTATGATATTTTGTCTATATCTCATGATTTAGAAGTCTAAATGGTCTAATTATTAGTGCAATAGAAATGAGAGACACAGAGGAACAAATTTCTAGAGGCTTAGAAACCCAATTCTGACGTTTTCTATATGAATATTAAGGAACAAGTAAAGGTATGAATAGAAAAAGTGTCTATCACGGCTGTGGCATTGTTTTTGTTTCTGATTCTACCGCATCTTATCCGAACCTTTATGAATGTGTATGAAAATTTTTAAACACCTAGAAATAAATGAAATAGGACTTACCACATGTGAATTGGGAGACTGAACATTGAAATATAAGATTGAGCATAATGCATTCCCAAGAAAATTTACATGTACATAAATGATTTGTTTGCATATTCATTACTCATATGTGTATAGTATGATTATACAAGTGTGGTTTTGATACTCTTATAATGGTGGTAAGCTATAAATTGCATGTATGAATGCAAATATAGATTTTATTACTTGACATGTATATCTTATGATTTGTTAATATATGAATTGTGAAATTTGCAAATGGTTAAAGGAAATGTTATAGTGCCCTACTCTATTGTCTTGGTTGTGGATAGATGGGCATAACTATAAGGATACAGTGTAGCTACTATAGTTTGACACCATCAATGTCCACAATTCGATACCTTCGGGTATCTATATTTTGATATCTTCGGATATCCACAGCACTCGTTATCCACACTTACATAAAATGTGTAGGCTTAACACAGAAAGGAAACTTAACAGTCATAAATAAGAAATACAACATGACAATATGAATAATTCGCATTAATGAGCATTTGTATTGGTTGTAATGATGAATTGTAATGATGTGCAATTATATTAATAATTTGTATCAATGAATGTTGAATATCAATATTTGGCTTATAAATATGCATTTTCAGTAAATAGATAATATGTTGAAGCATATTTGCATTATGTACTTTGCTTAAGTATGCCATCATTGTTTACATGAGCATTGAATATCAATGTTTGGTTTATGAAAGTGAATTTATGGTATATAAGTTGTGATATTTTTGCATGTGTATACTTGGCGGATGACTGCTGTTAGTGGTCATCTAAACTAAGTGTTTTCCCCACTAAGCTTTCAAGCTTGGCACGAGTGTTAATCCGTGTAGGTCCAAGTGCTAGGAGTGAGATACATGGAACATTTGCAAGAACTAAGGCCAATAGATAGAGGAAAAAGTACTTTTGGAAAGTGTTTTTAGTTAAATATGATTGTACATGTGATGGTTAAAGGAAATTGTATGTTTTCTTTTAAATTATCATGTAAATGTAAAGATGTTTTACTACTTAAAGCATTGAATGGAATTGTATACCTTGAATTCATATACAAGAATTTGGTTGCTGTATGTGTTGATGGTTGAGATTCCGTATAAGGGGTGTTACAATCATAAGTAAAAAAAGCATAAATTTATTGAAAATTGCTTTCAGTTAAATTTTGCTAAAGGAGTTATGACAATTGGAAATAGTTTCCAATTAGATTTGAAATTTTTTTTCAAATCAAATTAAATTTTCACTTAAAAATAGGAATATAATTCATTCAGGAATCAATGAGTTTAATCTAATTTAATTTTCTCAAATGTTTAGAAGTATTAATTTATATTATGAAGATTAGTAACTACAATCAAACGAAATCGATGTTTTATGTATATTTTTTGATTATAAGTGCATAAGTCACATAATTTATTGATATGTTTGATATATATATATATAGGATGCATGTTAAATTGCATGTTTTTATGTATGTGATATTATTACATGTAATTTTCTTTTTAATGGGATAAAAAAATTAAATCCCTCATGAAAATATTAAGTACATGTTGAGAAAGTGATTGTTATCTTTCATTATTATAAGAAGAAACCAGAGTAATGTTTATTGTTAGGCTTATTGAGCAAACTCAGGGCTACTTTAACCCAAATATGTTTAATCTTATGATAGTGGGTTCTACTTGACTAAATTTGTATGATTTTGATAAGCAAACTCATGAACAGATGAATTTAGAGGTATGGTCAGGAATAATTTATAAGATATATTTTGTCAAGAGTTATCACCAAACTAATATAGGTATGTGATCGATAAAGTTGTTATCCTAATTTAAGTTTAGTTGGTTTGTTAAGAAAACTCAAGATCAATTAGATTTGAATATGATCCTAGTCCATTAGAAAGATTAAAACAATCTTTCCAAATAGTAGTGAGGGTTATTATTTTCAATAAAATAAAAGGAGTAGCCAAATACATGTTTAAAGTCCTAATCTCAGTTGGTAGTCATGACATATAATCAAGTTCTTGCTCTTCTTACATTTTTTTTTTATCTAAGTGAAATTTATCTTGTTTAGTATAGTTGATATTAAGAGTTAGCAAACTAAATTTCTTGGATATAAATTGTGTTAGATAGAAAAGTTATGTGTCCATTATGCAATTGTGTTATAAATCCTTGTTAAGGATTTCGTGTTAAAGCTTTAGAGATATGTCAAAATCATAAAAATGGCAAATTCTATTGACTTTTGAGTTGACTAATATCTCATGAACTTTGATGAAAACATATAAGATGTATGTCAACTTCATGATAACAAGATGCAAAAGGGTTCATGGTGTAGAACTGAAAAGGTATAATGCCCTGATGAAATTACAACAATAACAATAACAACACTCAATAGAAATCCCGTTGAGACGCAAGGTCTAGGGAGATCCAGTAGTATGCAACCTTACTACTAACTAGTATATAGGGTATTTCCAATGTACCTTAATGAAATTGTTTCATTTAATTAGCCTACTAAAAAAATAAACATGAGCTACAATTAAAGGCGTTTGCTATAGTATGATAATAGTTATCATTAGAAGAAAAAAGATTGCGTGACTTTTCTTATCCTAAATATGATTTAGGATTATAATTAATATCCATTGTCAATATATGGGAACGTAATGAATCATAAATAAATAACGGGTTGAAGAAAGCAAAGATATTTTAATCAAGTTGGACTTAATTGTAAAGTTTGAGAAATTTTATGATTAAATATAGGATATTTAATAAATAAGAATCAATATGAAATATTAGATATTAAATCTTATTTGGGCTTAATTGATATTTAATTAAAATTATTTGTAATTCTAATTAAAGTTTAACTGAAATTAGAATTTAATTTCAACTCAATTACTAAAATGTTCAAAACCTATTATAAATGAGTTTAAGCTCTAATGGAGCTAACACTCCTTGCCTAAAACAACTGCAGAGTTCTCTCAACTCATTCTGTAGATATTATTTGAGGTCGAACACTTATAAGGCTACGGTGGTTAAGACGAATTTGTTTTGAAAATAGTTCCAGGGAAATAACAAGAATATGATCAAGCTTTAGAATAAGGTATGAATTAAGATTCATTATTTATTATGATTTATGTGTTACTCATTTTATAGATTTTCATGATTTTGGTTTTCAGAAAATAAAAAAGTTTTACAATTATTTCATTGAGTACGGGATCGAATCCCGACCTGATTTTCCACATAAGTGTCGTGGAAATATTTATGATGTCCTAAAGAAAAGGGTGATTTAAGTCTTCTTCCTTTGAATATGACAAAACTGATATGTTCTATTCATTGATTCATCTTATGGGGAATAGTAATTCTATACCTACAATATAAAAGATAGGTGTATATGGGAAATTCCCTTCTTCAAAAAGCTCATATAATTTAAGAAAATTGATTTAGCTAAAATCTAAGATTACTACAGCTGGTGACGAGGTATTCTTGTAGAAAGATAATTGCCATTCTAATGAATCTTGATACAAGTTTTCTTTAAACACCAAAGTTTCAACGATTATTCATAATTGTGGTTACGAGTGGACCTCTACCAACTCGTAAATTTTTTAGGAAATAAAAGCTTCCACTTTAGATTACTTACCAAATACTGAAGAGGAATATATATGATAATTTGGATAACTGTTTCTTTGGTAAAATTGCTATTGGTTCTACCTGAAAGGTTCTGTAAAGAGTGGGGATTGGTCATTTGGAAGAAACTTGTTTAGCTCTCTAAAGCTATTTCATGATATGATTTCATTCTGTAATTACTTATAAGACAAAAACCTAGTTCAACCAGAGCAAAATTCCGTGTTCAAGTCTCCACACTAATTTTTAGTGAAGTCATAAACTTATGTTTTTAATAAAAAAAATTCTAATATCAAAAGCTGTGATAAGATATCTAAAGAGTGTAGGTTATAATATTTGTTTTTTATTGGCTGATATAAAATTAAATCTCTTTTCAACTACATCAAACATTGAAAATTATGCTTCTTACCTACCACACGTGGCTGTAATGGGAATAAGATATAATTATTTATTCCCTGCGCACTTCAGTTTGAATTTGGTGGTTGAGAAATGTATTAAATTTCGTAAAAGTTAAAAACAAAAAAGCATTTATAATGTCAATGAGAAGTTGGAGATTTTCGTAGTTCAAGAATTAGCTACAACTGACTCCTGAAAAAGGTCATGTGAATTTGGATTGAATTAGGTAATTCATTCACATAGCCTTCCAATGGAAAAGCATGTGCAAAGTTCAATGTCTCTTACCTTCCAACGGAAAAGCATGTTGAAAGTTCAATGTCTCTAACAATTGCTTATCATATTTTGGAAGTGCATCGGTAGGTGGGATACAAGACTTGGACCAAAAGTATGAACTCCCAGGGGCTGGGGTACAATGTCCAACTGGGTATAACTTTATTAGATGATAATTGTAAGTTGATTTAAATATAGAATATTTATAAATAAGTTCAATCAAAGTTGTACCTAAATCTAATGAACAAAATCAAGATAGAAGAAAAAAGATAAGTTGTGTGCTACTATATTACAGTACTTGATGCTCATAGCTCTCAAATTGGACAAAAATCAAGAGTATAGTGGATGCAAAATCATGGGAAAAACTTCTCTTTCTTATTTAAACCTTTTCTTAGTTAGAATAAACTCAAATAAAATTACAAACCTTATAAAGAGAATAGAGAAAAGGTATGGGACCAAAAGGAGTTGAAAGAAGTGGTTCTCAAGTATTTTTATAATACCTTGTGTTCCTCTCCTGAGTTCGACTCCTTGATTTATGTCCTAAACTCATTTATTATAAGTCTATATCTGTAGAACAATTTCCAAAAGGAAGAAGCAACTATATTTAGTTTTACCTCTAATAAATCCCCAACTTCAAATAGTTTGAATGGATTATTCTTTAAGGAATCTTGGAGAAAATCTCTGTTTTTGTTCACCTGATCATGTAATCGCTCTAATATCACGTATAACGTGTAACATAAGCCTCAATTAGGTGTTCATGTTCGAGTATGAAAGGAAAAAAATGAAGAAAAAAAGAGAAATACCTAATTTCAGTTCCATTTCTTTCAACAAGCTTTTCGAAGCTAAAATGAATTCGTTTTCTCGACGACCTTCACGAAAGTTGATTTTTGGAATGTTGTTAATATCTTTCTGCAACTTTCTTTAACACGTGAACCTCTTGAAGGGTTAGAGAATTTGAATATTCACAATTTACTTAAGTAGCTGTAGGAAACCTTAACCTTATATATATAGCTTCTATATCGCTCTTTAACATCACAGGCATAATACGGGTCTAGCTCATACTGATTTTTTTCATTGAACTTCAGCCCATTAATTCAAATCCTTTATCTAACCACTTTATTACCTTTTCTTGGATCAAATTCGATCTTCTTAACTGTAAACTTATTAAAATCAAAAATTGTAATTAATTGCCCCCAATATTTTGAAATTTTCCAACAATAGAAGCGTCAAATTCGGCGGTGGCTAGCGACCATGTAAGTATTGTATTGGTGTTAGAGACTTAGAAATAGGAGGCAGTGTCTAAACCTCACTGGTGTGGCATCTGACTATGTTTGGAGAAGCTATTGGCTATGATAGACCCGTGGTGTCAAGGCTCACCTGCATGTTAGCGAAAAACATGGTGACAAGTGGCAGATATAAATTGTAGGCGACGGTAACTGGACATGGAACGTGACTGGGAGCTTGAGGCATCGCAAGGGCTGGTTGGTGAATAGCTAGAAATTGTAGGCGACGACAATTGGACATGGAGGCGTGATTGGGAGCTTGTAGCATCGCAAGGGCTGGTAGCATTACTCTATATTTTCAATTTATACTTTTCTTTAAGATAAAAATAAAAAATTGTTTAGTTATTAATGCAAATATAGGTATTTTTTTATTGCTGATGATAATTATATATTAGATAAAATTTAAAATTTAATTATTTTAATTAACTAAATTTATTTTCATCTCTTATATAATATTTATTAATAAATTTATTTATAAATTAAAATTTTATTTTAAATATATTTTAATTGTAAAATCAAATTTTATTTGAAATTTATATATTTTAAAGATATTTCAATTATATTTAATAATAATTATTAAATTAATTTGTTTAATTAAATACAAAAATTAAATAAATTATTAAATAAAACAAACAAATTTTTTACTAAATTAAAAAACGCAAAATAAAAAATAAAAAATAAAAAAATAAAAACAAAAAACAAAAGACTTAAATGGAAACAAATATGCCCTTCATGTTTAGGTAGGTAGGTTTTCATCTTTTGATGAGAATAGGGTTTTTAACAAAAAAAGTGGTGGGTTTGGTAATAAGCATAAGGCTATCCTAGGTTTAAAGTAAAACGATTATAGGGTTATAATAGTTAGTGATTCCTAACACAGAGCAAGTTAACCACTTGTCCAAATACTAACTAGGTATTCCTAAAGTAGAGTAAGTTAATTCTATGTCCAAACACTAACCTTTTTTTTTTTAAGAAAAGGTAATATATTCAAAAGACGAGCTGAAGCAAGAAGTTTACAAAATTGGATAACACGAATCAAGGGGGACGGGATCCTCTGTCCATTTTATTCAATAGATGGCTGAGATTCATGGGACAGAGTAGGGACAGGATAAATGGACAGAGGATCCTGGCAGGAATCAAGGACCCCTAAAGAGGATCTAGTTAAGCAAGATTAGACACTAACTGAACATAGTTACGCAACTTCTTAAAGGTAAAACAAGTTGGCAAGACTGGGGTGTAATAAGGCCGTCGTCGAAGTTGTCTCATTTGAGATTAGTATAACTGCCACCGTGAAGTCATTCTTTGGTTGACAAGATGCTTATGCTTGTAACCAAATAGGTGTATTCGGAGCTGATCTTAAATGCTTATAGATAGCTGCTATGGTGTGCAACAATAAACCTGAATATACGATTGTTCCGCTCTTGCCAAATGCCAGATACAAGATAAGCTAGAGCTGTACGTATTAAGCGGACATCACCTTCTTGGGGAAGCTTGAATATTCCAATCCATGATATCAGACCAGATTATAGGGGGTTGGGGATATTGTTGGACCCCATTTCTAGAGCCCAACATTATGAGACTTAAGCCTTGTGCTGAAAGCCCTGAAGGGTCATTTGCTGTCAAACCACAAAACCCAATTCAACCTCTAAGATACTCAAAAAGAACAATTTTTCTAGGGCATGTTCGTTAAGCGGACATGAATGTCCGTTTAACGGATATGGCTTGAGCTTCGGAGGCCAATTTGTCCCGAGGCTGTCCGTTAAACGGACATGCATGTCCGTTTAACGGACACAT
>JAOTBA010000002.1:22846180-22859072 GCA_025629845.1 Erythroxylum squamatum | reverse complement strand
TTCAATTAAATTTTTTTCCCAAAATTTAAAATTTAAAATTTAATAATTAAATTTGATTAAATTATAAATTATTCCAATATTCATATCAATTAAAACAAATCATGAATTTCTAATTTATATTAAAACATTATTAACAAAATTTACCAAAATTATTATAAATTAATTATAATTTAATAAATACTTGACAATCCACGACGTCTACTGAATTAGACGTCGCAGAATATCCATTTTCTGCGACGTCTCCCCAACATCATGAAAACGCATACAATCCCTGACGTTTTCTCCAAACGTCGGGCATTGTACGCTTCTTTTCTGACGTCTTCGTGAACGTCGCAGAATGTCTAAGCCTTCTACGACGTCTTCACTCAAACGTCGGAGAAACCCATTACCTACCCCACAATCTACGACGTCTATTGTGACGTTTTAATAGACGTCGTATAAGGATTTCTACGACGTCTTAAGAGATTCTATGACGTTTTTAAGACGACGCGAAATGTATGTTTTTGTTGTAGTGAGGGTAATGTCGATTTTATGCAGTAGGATGGTCCGACGGGTAATGCAGAGGAGGTGATCTCCTAGTATTGCGTGGTGGGTCGGCTGGTAACCGATAAACCTTTAAATTTCCTTACCTTCCAGCAGACCATGGCCGGGGTGTGGCGCCCGGTCAAAGCTATGTTGATGACAGATTTGGGCAATAACGCTTTTTTACTCCAGTTTCTGCATCGGATGGATATGGACCGGATTGTGGACGGTGGACCTTGGAACTTTATGCAAAACTTGATCATTCTAGCAAAGGTTCCTCTGGGCACAAACCCTAAGCATGTACCACTGATCACGGCTGCCTATTGGGTCCAGCTGCATGATTATTCGATTAGGTCCCGCTCGGAACGTGCCTTTCAGGAGGTGGGCAACTACATTGGTACTTTTGTGGAGTCTGATAACCGCAATTTTACTTTAGTCTGGAAGGAGTACATGCGCATCAAGGTTCTGCTGGATATTACTCGCCCTCTCAAACGCCGCATTCAGCTGCAGAACCTGCAGGGAGTCTGGGATTGGGTTCGTTTCAAATATGAACGTTTGGGCACCTTTTGTTTCTTCTGTGGCCTCATTGGCCACTCTGATAAGTTTTGCTCCAAATTGATGGATTACCCGCATTTTGACAGACGTCTGTTTGCCTATGGTCCCGCCCTACAAGCTGAGACTCGCCGAAGCTCCAATACTGGCGGGAAATGGTTGTTGACAGAGGAAGAAATTCAGACTAGTGGTCGCCCAGTTGACACCCTCTCTCCTGAGCTCACTGTGGCCCTGCCTACCTCTCGGGTTGTGCAGGCTCCACCACTAGACAAGGGTAAAATGTCTGTAGCAGATGCGACAATTTCACTTTCTAGGGTGCTTGAGGAAGAGGCCATGGTTGGCTTGGTTGTTGATAATCACAAACGTAGATGGATGAGTATGCTCCTCCCTTAATCTTCTGATGAGATAAGTTCACATGCTCCCCCGAATTGCTTCGAAAGTTCAAAAAACCTGTCGGAGGCGGGTCCTGGTCCCCAGGCCCGCCAGGACCTATGAGTTCTTTAGTCTGGAACTGTCGGGGGCTTGGGAACCAACCGACGGTAACTGAGCTGCAACATGTTGTTTTATCTAAGAAGCCCAACCTTGTTTTCTTAATGGAAACAAAAGCTCAGTGGACTCAGATGAATCGAATAAAATGGAGCTTCGATTTTGAGGGTTTATTTGTTGTACCACCCAGGGGCCTGAGCGGTGGTCTGGAGTTATTATGGCGGGAGAAGAATGTGTGCTCGCTCTTGGGTTATGATACTACCTACATTGATGTAAAAGTCCACATGCACGGCTTGCCAGAATTCCGCTTCACTGGTTTTTACGGCTTTCCTGAACGTAGTAGAAGGTCTACTTCTTGGAACCTTTTACGCCTGCTGGCTTCTAAATCGCGACTTCCCTGGACAGTACAGGGGGACTTTAATGATCTCTTGAGTTTTGATGAAAAAACTGGTCCTTCTGGCCAGCCCAATTGGATGATTGAAGGCTTTCGCCAAGCAGTGGAGGATTGTAGATTGATGGATGCTGGTTTTACTGGCCATAAGTTCACTTGGGAGAGGGGTCGAAATACCAGTGACTGGGTTGCAGAAAGGCTCGATAGAGCTTTGGGCACCTCACCTTGGTTTGCTCTTTTTCCGAACTGTGTGTGTTATCATGTTGAGACTGCCACCAGCGACCACTCTGCACTTCATATTCACCTCAATGTGGAACTCCTCCGTTTTCGCCCCAAGTCCTTTCAGTTCGAAAACGCATGGTTATTTGAGACGGATGTTTTTGATACTGTTCAGCACTCGTGGTGTCGGGTGGAGGGGGCGAGTCTTATCGAGAAGATGACCAATGTTGCTGCCATGCTCGCCAGTTGGGGGGAGCAAAAACGACACGCTTTCAGTACTAAGTTATGTTTGGCCAAACAGCGCATGCGGCGATTTCGTTTAGGCTTGGATCTTGCCTCAAGGGAGGCTTTTACTGCGGCACGCCAAGAGTATCACACTTTGCTTTTACAGCAGGAGTAGTATTGGCGTCAACGGTCGAAACAATTATGGCTCCAATTTGGTGATCAAAACACTACCTTTTTCCACCAATCTGCCTCGGCCCGCAGAAGAAAGAATCTATTTAAGAAGTTGAAGGATGCTGATGGTGAATGGCGTACGTGGGAAGGCGGGCTCGAGGAGTCCATCTGCTCTTATTTTCATCAGTTTTTTGCTTCTGACCAGGGGGATATGGATTTTGTTTTGAGCTACGTCCACCCGAAATTGACTGATGAGAATAATCAGTTCCTCATCCGGCCGTTTACAGAGGCTGAGGTTCGAACAGCTCTTTTTAGTATGCACCCTGATAAGGCGCCGAGTCCGGATGGTTTTAACCCCGCCTTTTATCAAAAATTTTGGAGCATCGTTAGTCCTGATGTTACTACTGCTTGTTCAGTTGTTCTGAATGGCAACGCGGCATTGCCGGGATTGAATAAAACTAATGTTGTGCTCATCCCAAAACACTCTGCTCCAGAGTATGTTTCTGACTTGCGGCCAATCTCCTTAGTCAACGTCATCGACAAGATTGTTTGTAAGGCTTTGGCAACTAGAATGCAAGTCTCTTTGTTGCTGACTGTGTCTGAAAATCAAAGTGCCTTTGTATCGGGACGATTGATCACCGACAATGCGATGTTGGGGTTTGAAACTATGCATTGGCTGAAGGGGCGAACCAGGGGGAAGGCTGCTTTTGTTGCTCTGAAAACCGACATGAGTAAGGCGTATGACCGTATTGAGTGGGGCTTTTTGGAGAAAATGATGCTGAAACTGGGCTACTGCACAACTTGGGTGGAGAAAATCATGCACACAGTCACAACAGTTTCCTACAATTTCTACCACGATGGCAGACTGTTTGGGCCAGTGGTTCCTCAGCGGGGGTTACGCCAAGACGACCCCTTGTCGCCGTATCTTTTTATATTGTGTTCTGAGGCTCTAACGGCTATGCTCAATTTTTTTCAGGACACAGGTCAGCTGCATGGCTGCAAAATTGCCAAAAATGCTCCTCCAATTAGTCACTTATTCTTTGCCGATGACGCTCTGTTTTTCTTCAAAGCCTCTCTCCGGGAAGCGAAAGTGCTTCAGTCTTGCCTAGACATGTATCAGAGGGCTTCGGGCCAGCTGGTGAATCTTTCCAAGTCGGAGATGGTGTTTTCCCGAAATACTCCCCAAGTAGTGAAAGATGCCATTCTACCACTGCTACAGATCTGGGAAGTTTCAGGTTTCTCTAAGTACTTGGGACTTTCGACAGTCATTGGCAAATCCAAGAAGGAGGTGTTTCAATTTGTCGTTGATAAGGTTTGGAGACGCTTACAAGGCTGGCGGCGCAAGCTTTTAAGCTGCGCCGGGAAAGAAATCTTGCTAAAAACAGTCATCCAAGCTATCCCGAATTACTTAATGCAACTGTTTCTTCTGCCCCTCGGTACGCTTGATAAAATAGAGAAACTAATGAATCGGTTTTGGTGGCATGATTCTACAGGTCCAGCTCTTCATTGGTCCTCTTGGGAAAATATGGCTCAGCCGAAGCATCAGGGAGGCTTAGGCTTTCGGAGTCTACGAGACTTTAATTTAGCCCTGGTGGAGAAACAGGGGTGGAGGTTTCTTAGTCGACCTTCTTCTTTGGTGACCCGAATCTATAAGGCTCGCTACTTCCCTACATGTGGCTTCCTCGATGCCACCGATGGCTCGCACCCTAGCTGTATGTGGCGGAGTTTCATTAAAGCACAAGACATCCTCCGTGCATGTAGTTTATACAGAGTTGGACGGGGCACTGCGATTTCAGTCTTCGGTGACCCATGGATTCCCTCTCTCCCTGGGTTCCGCCTTCACTCGTCGAACACTGCAGGCCCGGGAACACCTCACTGTTGCTGACCTTCGCAGTGAGGATGGATGGCAGTGGGACTCAGCGAAACTTGCTTTGATCCTATCCCCGGAGGAGGTGGCTGCTGTTACGAAAATCCCTTGTTTCAGACATGATTGCGATGACGTTTGGACTTGGTCGGCTGATAACAGTGGACTTTATACTGTTAAAAGTGGCTATCGAATGCTGATGCGAAGACTTCATGTTAACCCGTTTTTATTGACTCTTCCATGGCGCTGGTTATGGCAGTTAGATTTACCTAAGAAGATTCTCAACTTTTTATGTCGTTGCCTTCGTGGTTTTTTGCCGGTGAATGAACGGTTGCATTCTCGCCGTATTGACATTGATGAGGTTTGTCCCTTATGCCGCCAACAAGTTGAAACCATTTGCCATATATTTTTTGAGTGTGTCTCTGCTAGGGCCGTATGGTGTAGGAGTGGCCTACCGGTTTAGGTTAACGTGCAGTCTATCCACCAGTGGTTACACGACGTTCTGCTGCTTTGGACAATGGCGCAGCAGCAGAGAGTTGTGGCAATCATGTGGGAGATTTGGCGATCCAAAAACGCATTTGTCTGGCACCAACGCCGTCCCTCTGCTGCCGCAATATGTTCTGTCGCTGCCCGTCTTGTCTCCGAGTGGCAGACCGCAGTGGCGGCAAGGCAAGTTGGTGTTCTCCCTACCGCAAAGTCGTCTCCATTGCAATGGAAGCTACCCACCGAAGGTACTCTGAAGTTAAATGTGGATTCCATGTTTAAGCATGACTCTGGTGCCGCAGGGGCGGGATGGATCCTCCGCGCACCTGGGCTATTGTGTTGGTGGTGGTATGTGCAATAGTGGCGTGGCAGCATCCCCAGTTATCGCCGAGGCCATTGGGTTGCGGGAGGCGCTTAGCTGGTTGAAGGGAGTCGTTGCCGATCACCGGATTGACGTTGAATTAAATTGCATGGAATTGGTTGCCGCACTTCGAGGAAGACAAAATGGCTCCTATCTGGTTCTATTTCTAGCTCTCACTATTGGGGTTATATTCCCCCTGATTTCATTTCTGTTGTACTGACGTTGGATCTTGTTTAATATTAGCTATGACTATTTCAAAAAAAATTTTTTTTTATGATGTTCAAATCTTAGATTAAATTTTAATATTTTACCAATGTTTAAATTAAATTTTACCTTCAGGATATACAACAGAAGTTCAATTGTCAAAAATCATGTATTAAAAATAGGAGGACCATATAGGATGGAAGGTTTGGACAGAATTACCAAAGGAACTGATCGAAGCAGAATGCCAGAATCCAAAATAGCTTTAGCTTTGAGTCATAAACTGCAATTCCATTTTTTATGGGCGTGTAAACACTAAATTTGTTCTCATTTTGCATTTGAACATTCTGTCTCCTGATTCGTTCTGACTATATATGGCCATAGTTGCTATGGTAAGGAAATGATACAAGTGAATTGAACGCAATTTCAAATAGTTTTTTCTCGTAGCATATTCACAAGCGATTACCTACAGAATCAAGTCATCTTAGGATTGGAAGTTTCTCAAACAATTTTGTTTATGTCTATGAGCTTAACTGTTGGACGATTTGTGCGCAAAATATTGACTATACAACAGTTTAAAAACAAGACTAGAAGGAAGAAAAATAAATTAAAATGAAGACGAGGAGATTTATCTTGTTCTTTTCCACCAATATTTGGCAGGATATGATATAGTATAAACGTTGTTAAAATTACATCCTAACAATCTATAATCCAAAGGGTGTGATAGTAAAAGCGCAAATGTTAAATTTTTTAGTGTTTGTTTTTGATAGGTTGACATTTGATCGATTACTGAAAAAGATATCTAATTTAATATTAATAATATGCAACTTTTATTACATTTTATTAAATATGAGGTATAAGATTATTTGTCCATGTGTTGAAGCGAATACTTCGTTGAGGATATTACCATTTATAACAATATGCATGTTCTTTCATTAAACGTGCAACTATGTTGATAATAATTCCTTTTGTTTGATGATAATCTTTGTTTGATTGACATGTACATAATAAAAATCGAGATCGGGATTAATTCACTTATTTCTGTTTTCCGTGTGTCACTCTGTACTTCTCTCTGTCCATCTATCTATTAACATTTAATGAATGAATACATAGAGAGAGGTTCAAGGTAGCACGCGAAAGCGGGAATAACCTCCCTGTGGCCATCAAGACCTGCCATGTATATTCTAATCCTAAAACAAACTCTTTCAAAAATTATTCTTGTTTTGTTCTTCACATCATTCAAACGTCGTGAAGACAATCCAAGGGTCGTGTCAATTCAAATATGCATTTATTATTGGCAAAAAATGAGTCCTTACAAAGCCTTCGTTGGCATTTCATTCTTGCTTATACTTTATGGACTTGTCATAAAAGACTCTACCAATTAAGAAGGGTAATCATAGCACGCGCGATACTTATCTGAAAATGGCATATGATGACAGAGATAAGTACCAATAAACAACATACAGAAAACTTGTCTATTTCTTCTCAAGTTCTTAGTAAACATTCTCTAAAACTTTTAGATCTTTGGGACACTGTTTCTCAGACATGTAGGTGTAGCACTAACATAGTAATAGGTTAAAAATATTCTTTTACATAGAAGATGTTAAGGGCAGCGCATTCAGATCAAGCACCACTGAAAAAAGGAACGTGGACATCAGAAGAGGATCAGAAGTTGACGAGCTATATCAAGAATAACGGCATTTGGAATTGGAATAGTTTGCCGAGAGCTGCAGGTAAGAAACAAACCCCGTTGGATAAAATCCAAGGGAACAATTGGGTACTTGATCTAACATATATTTTCTGGGCCTCCCCATAGTTGTTGCGGTGGGATATATGTACATATTAGCAACCCTTTGTTATTGTCCTTTTGCTAGGTTTATTGAGGTCAGGAAAGAGTTGCAGGCTTCGTTGGGTGAATTACCTGAGGCCGGATCTGAAGCATGGAAACTTCAACACTGAAGAGGTGGAGACCATAATCAAGCTACAAGGAATCATGGGAAACAGGTAATATTCATATATATCGAAACATAGCCTCATGCAAATGCAATATTTGCTTTATATATAACAAAATTAGTGTTGTGGCCGCTATGTTTATAATTGTATCCTTCTTTACTGCAATTACCATCCTATTGCAATAATATTTCAGTTTGGATATTAATATCTTAAATGTTAGCTTTTTATAATTGTCGCAAATAATATTAAGGCTAATGCTTCATTATACCTAAATCGCGCTCGCCTTATGTGCAGTTGTTATGGTAGTGAATATGTGATAACATATGATATTATTCAATCAGACCATGGGCCTCTATCCTCATTCATTCTATAGAGTTTATCTGATATTAGATGTTAAAGTGGTGTTTTGGTTGGGGATAATTAAGGAAGATATATCAATTAAATTAATTAAACATTACAAGATGTAAATGTCAATCTATTAAAGGTTTCCAATATTATTATGATTTGAATACAGATGTGATGGAGGCTTTTTTTTGGGGTAAATTAGGGTTAAAGATTACAAGGGGTAGAGTTAGGTTTTATATTTGTAATGCATTTTATATTTAGAGTCTTTTATTCTATATGTCTTATTATACAAGTTGAATTTCGTTAATAGTCTGCCGTACGTTGTTTTCCTTTTTTCTCTCTAACTTATCTTTCTACAATACATAGGATAGGATATGACCTAAAACTTATGGGGCAACAACTTTTGTTTCAGATGGTCAAAAATTGCAGCAAGATTGCCTGGCAGGACAGACAATGAAATAAAGAACTTTTGGAATGCCCACTTGAAGAAGCGACTGAAGAAAAGCTTGGTCCAAACAACTGATGTCTTTCAAGGAAGAATTGAGTCAAGACAACCGAAACTATCTCAAGATAATTGTACTGATAACATTTTCCATTGCGTTCAAAAAGCGTCAAAACCTGCAGAGACCTTGGAGTCAAAACTGTCTATTGCAGATTTGTCATCCACCTCTGGCTCCTTCATTGAGCTTGATAATATTCATTCCTTGGATGAGCAGAATATTGATTTTCTTGAATTCTCAGGAGATGTTCAAAGATTAAGTGAGGAGCCACTGTCAGTCGAACCAACTATGAGCTTTTATGATGGCTCAGTACTGCTTGGAAACCCGATCCAGTTTCAAGATTGCATTCAACAACCATGCACTTCTTATAGACCAAACACAAGCACACTGGGTCCTAAATGCTCTGGGCAACCTACCGCTAATTTCTCTTCAGCAGTTGAAATCAACCAAAACTCACGGCTGTCTACACAGCTCCCAAGCTTTTGGGCAATGGATGGTTTAACGAAGGTGGAAGATAGGGCAGCAACATTAGCAGATCAGATATGGCTTGATGGCTCCTGCAGCCATCATTTTCCTAAGGATTTTGCTAGTGGTGATGATTTCTGGGTGCCTACTTTCATGTAAAAGCAGCATGTTGGGGGGTTGGATAACACAGGTCACTTGTCAATATCAAATCGCACTAAAACTTGGGATATATTATCTCCCCTTTTGCTGGCAGTGATTTATATAAGCTTAACCACAATATCTTCCGTTCATTGTTGAGTTGAGCAATTGGTCCAACATAAAAATACATATTCCAAACATAAAATTTAGTAAAATTGTACCCAACCAAGCACAAGTTTGGATCAATTTCATTTTTCATTTAATTTTATTTCAAATACACTAAGAGGAATATTTTTTTTAATTTAATGGTTAACAAGTTTAGGCCATGCAGGAATTCTCCCTTAAAAAGACTAGCATTATTGATGACGCTTCTGTCAGCCAGTCCCCATTTCCGACATGAATCGTCCGTCTGATTGCAGTTGTGAGTCAGAACAATGTTTGGTGGTGACGATGAGTCCATCATTTTCAGTATCCTGTCTCTCGCAATTTCTTTACATCAATGACAACCTCAACTTCCTCCGGAGACAATCCGGAAGTTGACGACATTGGAACCAACAATAATAGAAAATTTATCAAGAGAATCCAGATGCAAAAACAACTGACGGCATTGAGTAAAAACCTGGCTCGAGTTAAACAAGGATTTCAAGAATCTTCGATTCCTAGCCGAAACGCTCCAGCAAACATTCAGGGTTATACAATTGGCCACCGCTACTAGTACCCAAAGGGTTTGAACTGCTAACCAATCTCCAAGTCCTGAAGGGATTTGTCATAAACGACTCAAAGAACAGAAGATCATGTACTCTTGACAATTTAGCAAAATTGATGAATTTGAGGATGCTTACTAGTAGAGTGGATTTTCCCAAAGCTGAAGAGTTGCATGCTCGTAATTTGCAGCTCTGAGAATGATTTCAATAGTTTAGTTCAATCTAGAAGAAAGTGTCTTCAAAAAGCGAATGAGAACATATGCCTTTCAACCAGAGGATAGTGGAGCTGTTGGAATTTTAGAATAGAAACGATAAAAAGAAGAGTGAGCAAAGAAGATGAGAATAATGAGATAAAAGGGAATGATGTTAACTCACACACATTCATTAAATTATTAGAACAAGGCCTTATATAAGGCTTAACCATAGTGAACAACATGGGTCACAAAAGCATTAATAAAAAACTACCCACTACTACCATGACTCAACAACTTAGCAATAATTTACTGACTTCCTAAAGACTTGGACAACTAAATAACCTTGCTAAACATGTGACATAAATCAAACTAATTCTTAACACCTTCCCTTAACCTGAACTCTGTAGAATTCAGTTTAGGAAACAAATTGACAACTTTAGCTAAGTCAACTATTGCACAACTTCTTTTACACGGCAACTCAAATTTTCTGAAGCACTTCTCCCTATCTCAGAATATTCTGGGAAGTACTTCTCTTCACCTATTGATGCATATCTCATTATCTTGTTGATGCCCTTCTCACCAACCTACAATCATTGGAGCACATCTTTCCAAAAACATCTTGGTGCACATCTCACCAACTCTCAAAAAAGAGTTTCTTCAATTGATAGTTTTCACCATTGAAATTTGGGGGTAGGAGAGTAGCTGAATTGCTAGCAGCCATTAGAAGAACCTTTTTTTCACTCAATCTCACAGTCCCTCAAGGATCTATGGCTCTGATACTATGTTAGAATTTACAATGGGCCTACGGGCCCACACGAGAAGGAAAGTTAGACCACATACAAGTCTAAGTGAGATTCCATTCTAAAATCAATTGGTAATAGGTGGAGTAGCCCACTAGACTTATATGTTGTTCTTCTTTCCTCTCTTTCTCTAATATGGGACAAACTCCCACTCTTATATTTCAACACACCGCCTCACGTGTGGGTCTAACACGTGACATAATCAATCATTTCGAGGTGTTAACAACTAACATAAGAGCAACCCGCTCTGATACCATGTTGGAATTTTAGAATAGAAACGATAGAAAGAAGAGTGAGCAAAGAAGATGAGAACAATGAGATGAAAGAGAATAATGTTAACTCACACACATTCATTAAATTATCAGAACAAGGCCTTATATAAGGCTTATGCATAGTGGACAACATGGGTCACAAAAGCATTAATAAAAAACTACCCACTACTATTACCATGACTCAACAACTTAGCAACAATTTACTGACTTCCTAAAGACTTGGACAACTAAATTACCTTGCTAAACATGTGACATAAATCAAACTAATTCTTAACAGGAGCAATGACGGAGGGACTTCCCAAATTTTTGGAGAAATTGGACCTCCAGAGTATTTTAACTCCTGAAGTACCCAGTTGGATTATGCATGAAAAAACTTGAGTGCCTAAAGAAGCCGTACATCAGAGGAGGTTCTCTCTCTAATCTAGGTCTATCGGATATGGCGAATCAACATTGGAATGTGAAAATGTAACACGTAGTATATACCTTATTATGTGTCCCAGATCGTTCATGAAAGGGTTAAAAATGAAGAAAATACGGAATACCTAATTTTGGTTCCATTTTGACTTTTGAAGCGGTTTTCGTGGCCAAAGCGAACTTTAATCTCCTAGGACCTTCACTGAAAATATTCACCAACACGTGGTTAACGCCTTTCTACAGTTTTCTCAATATGTAAGTGCTCTTAACGGATCAGAGGATCCGTATGCTTATAAATGATATGAGTAACTACAAGAGATCTTAACCTTTATATATAGCTTCTATATCAGACTTCCCCATCACAAGCTCAATATGGGTTCGGTCAACACTAATCGAGATCCATTTTTCTCTTGGACTTCGACTCATTGATTTAAATCATTTATTGAGCTATTTTATTACCCTTATCTGGATCAAATTAGGTAACTTAACCGATAAGTTATTGAAAAGCCGAAAAAACAATTAATAGTTGTCCAACATAATGAGAAAGGACAAAATTGTCCAACAGAAGATACTACGTCTCCGTCACTTGAAGGAGTTCTAGATGGATTGGAAGGCAATACATGATGCATTCCCAGAACTGATCATTTTTCTGTAAGAACTATACTGAGATTTTCAACGGTTTATGAAATAAAAATCACAGAACGTTTAGGCGAGCATAGGAGAAATTTCTGAATTTCATAAATAGACTGCTTAAGCAATTTGGATGATACCTAAATTATTATTTGAGTCTAATAACTCCTAATTAGCACTGATTGAGATATTTTCATTCGATTTACTATGTATAACAGGAGTGAGACCCTTATCGAAAGGTTCGGACGGATGAGTTCAGTTACTAGGTAAGTTTATACTGACTTATTGTTATCGTAGTTGTACCAGCAAATGAATACTGTTCATGCTGTTACAGATGACAACATGTAGCAATACATAACAACATTCATATGTCAGTGTACGTATATATATACTGAAAAAAACAATTAATAGTTGTCTAACATAATGAGAAAGGACAAAATTGTCCAACAGAAGATACTACGTCTCCATCACTTGAAGGAGTTCCAGATGGATTGGAAGGCAATACATGATGCATTCCTAGAATTGATTTACAAGCCAGACTTGTCTCCATATGATGACGATGGAGTGTGGCTCGAAGGGAAAGTCCGTTTAGAGAATTTGATGGAAAATTTAGGATTCAAATTGTAACATCCGTTTGCTATATATATATATATCAACATTCATATGTAAGTGTGTGTATATATATATATATATATATATATGAAAAGCTGGAAAAAAATAATAATTGTCCAACATAACGAGAAAGGACAAAATTGTCCAACAGAAGATACTACGTCTCCATCACTTGAAGGAGTTCCGATGGATTGGAAGGCAATACATGATGTACTCCTAGAATTGATTTACAAGCCAGACTTGTCTCCATATGATGATGATGGAGTGTGGCTCAAAGGGAAAGTGCGTTTCGAGAATTCGATGGAAAATTTAGGATTCAAATTGTAACATTCGTTTGCTATATATATATATATCTTGTAGTGAAATGAGGAAAAGAAGAAGTTGTCTCTT
>JAOTBA010000002.1:22787345-22797386 GCA_025629845.1 Erythroxylum squamatum | reverse complement strand
CTTCCGTCTGCTTTTTCTTCGCATAGCTTTCGTCTGCTTTTTCTGCCTTCATCTGTTTTCTGACTTCGTCTGATTTTTGACTTCGTCTGATTTTCTTTGAATGACTTCCGTCTGCTTTTCCGTTAGAGTATATTTCATCTTTTCATTTGTCTGCTTATTTGTTTGTCATCAAAATTATTCATTACGTAAAGTCATTTTTGACTTAACACAGTAGTATGCTGAAGATTGGCCATGAATTCCATATGACAATCAGAAAAGTAAGGATGAATTGTAAATGGATAAGCTGGAACCTTATGCTCAAAGAGGAACTAAATATTGGAAATGCAATTATGGATGGTGTAGCCGCATTGGAGATAAAGTCAGTTAGCTAGGTCGGAGGTTTTCTGAATCTGGTACTTCTTCAATTATGGGCTAAGTGCGGAGACTGTGCAACTTCATCATTGTGAGTATCAATGACAGGTTAAGTTGATGGTAAACTATAACTTTCAGTTTCATCATAAATGGAAATACAGAGAGGAGATGAGCTAGTTGCATTAAAATTTGGTATATTTAGTAGCATAGTAATGGAATGGTAAGGGAAATCTCTACTTATGAACACCTTGTGTGACTACAGATCATACAACTTGTACCCCTTCATTCCTGCTTAGTGTCCTAAAAAAATGCAAGGAATGGCTCTAGGACTGAATTTGCCCTTTTTAAGGTGAGTATCAGAAGTATATGCTAAGCAACAAAAAACTTTCATTTTTGCATAATCAGGAGACTTATTATACGGAACCTGGAAAGGAGTTTTCCATAATAATAGCTTGGTAGGCAATCTGTTTATGATAAATGCAGCATGTAGCAATGCCTTAACCCAAAATCTGAATGATGCAGAGGACTTGAACAATAAACTTCTAGTAACTTGTAAAAGATGCCTATGCTTTCTCTCCAACACTCCATTTTGTTGAGGTGTATAGTTGCAGCTTCTTTGATGAATAATACCGAGCTCTAGCAATATCTCCCGAGTAGCATGACTAAGGAATTTAGTTTCATTATCACTTCTGGTCCCTTTTACATTAGTGTTGAACTGATTTTGCACCATGACAATGAATTGCTTTAATAGTACATAAGTTTGAATCGTGTGCTGCATAAGAAAAGTCCACACACACCTGCTATAATCATCAACAATTGTGAGGAAATAAGTTGCCCCTATTAAGGAAGCTTCTTTTTATAGACCCCAGATATCTATATGTAGCAATTTAAACACTGTTGTGGTATTTTGAAAACTGTTTAGGAAAGGGATCCTGGTTTGTTTGGCTAAAGGACATATTAGCCATGGTTTAGATAGGTGGGTAGTGGGTAAGGAAAAAGATAAGTGCTGCAGTACTAAATCACTCGAATGCCCCAACCTAGAATGACAAAGTGAGAAAGAATTCTCATCTTTATTCATAAATCAACATTACTGCAAAGATCAGTCTGAGCATTACAAGAAAACTTACTAAACTAAGGAAAACAATTCAATGTAGGATTACAAGTGATTTTATTCAACAAACTAAAAACATAACCAATTTTCTGATTCTCCAAGACATGTGAAAACGAATGATGATCAACTTTGAAAAGATTCCCGGATACTCTCCCCACTGCAAAGACCTTTTCACTCTTCAGGTCCTGCAGAATGCACATGTTAGTTAAGAAGAGAGAAAAAAAACTAAATTGGTTCTCAACAGTTTGTTCACAAAAAGTAGGTTATGGTTGAAAGTAGGTAAGTATAAGACATTAGCAAGGTTTAATGAGGCATGTAATTGTACATTTTCCAACTGTGTAGTAGGTTTGGCGCTTCTATTTGGCAAATGAACGACAATTGGTAATGAGGGAACATACAGCATTGCAAAAAATGAGAATTACTACAAATGTGATTGGATGCTCCTGTATCCACTATCCAAAAGTTTGATTTTTCAGTACTATTAGGTAGTGATGTTTGTGCTATACCTACATATTCAGCAATTTGTGCAAAGTTAACATAATTCTCTGTCCTCTGATGGCCTTTCATGTATTTGGACATCTCCTGCTTGATTATCTCAGCAATCCATTCATGTTGCTTATCATTCATACTTCCTCTTTCAGCATCAATAGCGTTATCTGCCATATTCACATGAGTTCTACCAGCAGTAGCATCCTTCTTGTTTTTCATATCTTTCGACCAATCTGGATAGCCATGAAGTTTAAAACAAGAATCTTTTGTATGACTAGTGCTTTTGCAATGTTCATAGATACTATCCTCCTTCTCAGTGACATCTCTCTTCTTATTTTGTCCCTTTGATCTGTCAGAACCCTTAACCATCATAGCACTGTGTTCCAATGGATCTCCAAACTTCTTATGAACTTCTCTTTGTGACTATATAGTGTGAATCATATAATAATCCTTGTTACCAGAAGGTAGAGGTTTGTTGTGTTGATTTTTTTATGTTGTTTTTATATGTTGAAATTGGTTACAATTTAATTCAAATTTGATATGAATTGAGTGAAATCGGTGTGGATGTTGCATGAATTTTAATTGGATTAATTTGTGAATGTGACATGAACTTAAACAAGAAGAATTGTGTTAAAAATGACTATTATACAGTTGCATATATTGACCATATGTGCAAGTTAAGTCACAATCATGACTTAACTTACAATTGCGCAGGCGTGCAAGTTAAGTCATGACCGTGAAATTAAGTCACAGTCTCGTGCAAGTTAAGTCACAATCATAAATTAACATGGTAAGTCACGGTTGTGACAAGTTAAGTCACAATCGTGACTTCCCACATACAGGCACACCAACAACGTTTGTTTAATCTGTCATTTTATTATGTGGCATAAGCAGGTGGAAGGCACGAAAACCTAAACCTAGATGAGGCTACAAATAGAAAGGATAGTGCGTGGCCGCGGAATCTTTCATTCCATTCTTCATTCTTCACTCTTCACTTTTTACACACAGACAGACACATTTGGGAGGCATAGAAAGAAAGAAGAGAGAAACATAGTGAGTCAGTAAAGAAGAGAGAAACATAGCAAAGAGGTGGAAGTTAGGGACAGAGGCCAAAAGCAAGAGCTGTAGCTGAATCCATTGAACTTGAGTAACCATTCAATTGGGTGACAACAAGCTGAAGCAGAAGACAAGAGCTAATGCTGGAAGCTTAAGCGGGGCAGGAGACCAACTGCACTCCCTCATCCAATCCTTGTTTGCTCATTCTATTTTTCATCTGTTGCTTAGTTTCTTGTTTATTTACTGAACTTATTACTTGTTAGCTTAACCAAATATTATTTGTTTTCTTTTATAGTTCATTTAGTATTCACTGTTTTATTACTTTAATACTTTTGTTGACAGTAACATAAGACTGTAGTGTATGAAGATTATGAACTGTGTTTATGCTATGATGGGCTGATCTCTTTTTCTTGAGAATGAATGTAGCTATTTTAATCAACTATGCATCAGTGAGTTACAATTTGGTTGTCTTACTTATTGCTATGGTTTCTGAGTTGAATGGATATAATGGCATGACCAAACCTTGCATCATTTTAGTATTAAAAGAAAGACCAAAAGGAGAAGTTTAATATGGAACGAGAAACTATGGACGCTTAAGTTAAGAATTAGAAATATATTAACTTAAGTGGTAATTAGTAGTCGGGTTTCTATAATTAATTCGGATGATAACTAGTTGAATACGAAAATTAGATTAGTTCATTATTCGAGTTGATTTAGAATACAACTATTAATTTTAGTAAGACAACTATCAAATCATTTCCCTTAATCATGTATTGGAGATTAAATTAGTGAAATTAATTCTCAAGAGTCTTCCATTTCAATTAATCTATTCGTCTTTGCTTCCGAATGAATCGTTTACTTTTCATACTAATTTGTGATTTTCTTTTAAAGCTTTCATTCGACAATCGAGATAGAATGTTTAGGATTGCATTTTTTTTTATTTTTCATTCAAGATTAATTTAAGTTAACCAATTTCACCTCCATGGGAAACAACCCTAGATAACCACTACAACTATCTCGTATACTTGTTAATAAGATGACCTAGGTAATTTTTAGAACTTTTTGGGCACAAAAGTTTCAAGCATCAAGATTTGGTTCTTAGCTGCCTCATATGTATCATTTTGGCATTGAGGGAAGATTGATTTGCGGACATGGTGGTTTGATTTGCAGTCAACTTACTGATAGCCTCCTCGAGCCGTTTTGTGATCGCCTTAGATTGAGTATTTTCGGCCATGGTCGATGCTCTCAACAAAAGCAGAAGCACCAATTGTTAAGGATGGTAGGTTTTGAATTTGAGGTTGGAGACACCTCCAGAAGATTGAGAGAAAATAAAGATAATTTTATGATATATTTTCTGACCATTCCAACATTGTTTACATCCATATAAACATTAATGGCTTCCTCGCAGCTTGACACGCCATAACAGAAATAACAAACATGTAACAATGCAAAAAACAGACAATCATGCTAGCTCCTTGTGGGATCCCCCTAACAGCTTAGAGCACGAAATCATTCCAGCTACTCAGACGCCTCATCATCCTCACAGGTCGCTTGCATGAGTTGCATGACTCGGGTTTATGAGTTGCATTGCTCGGATCTTCATACGTACTGATCCTTTTTTTAAGTTTTGTTCTCCCTGAGTGTGAGCAATGCTATCAAATAGTGGACGACCTAACATGTAAAACTCAAGTGACAGGTATTATATATTTAAAAAGCTCCAGATGATGAGTTTAATACTCCTATAGAGATTCATTAGTGTAAAGGAATGAGTCAAACACAGCACACTATGTTAGATCATTGTTTTTATTTTTTAATTTGTGATGATTACTTGTAACAAGAAATATATATAGAACCGAAATATTTGTAGAGAATTCTAAACAATATTTTGATTTTGAGAATAAAAAAATTATTCTTCATGTTTTTTGCTTTTTTATTTTACAATATTCATATTGTTTTGAGAGAAAAAACAAAACAGGTATTTTATGTTTGTTTTTCTTAATTTTGCCCTACTCCAATTCTGTTATGGAAGAAGTAGGATACTAATTAATTAACTGAAATAAAAGCAGTCCTTTTTGTGTCTAATTCTCCTCATTCGATCAAGAAACAGGAGTTGAGGTCGGGGGCTAAAGAAGACTTTTATTGGATGGGCATGCATGCGTGTCGGTGGGGTTATGAGTTCATGTATGCTGGCATTTCACCCCATGCATATGGCAGTATGTTATCGTTTTGTTTTTGTTTTTATTTACAGAAAAGGAAGATAAAGACCCCAGATCAATGCAATTTTTTAGTCTAAACAGTTCTCGTGATACCTGAAAAGGTTAAAGAAAGTAGAATTAGTATGTTTTAAATTGATGAAGCCCAAATACTACTTCCACGCCCGTTTGGCATGTCATCCAAATAATCTATTTGTTTTAAGTAAATTTTGCAACACTCTGAATAATTAATTTGATATTTCGATGGGTTGAACAAAATTTTAAAATTTGAAAAACTTTTTTGCAAAAACAAAAAATTGCAAACTCTGTCTCTCGTTTCTCTCTGCCACTAAGATTCATCTCCACCCTCTCTAATCTCACCTTTTATCGCCACCCACACTGGTCACTATTTTTGTGAAATACCAAAAGAAAAGATTGCATATTTAGTAAGGATATGTAAGAAAACAGTAAGCACACAAATCTCAGGTTTTAGAAGACAAAAAAGAAAACATAATGCACCTTCATATGGTCAAAGCCTCTTCAAAAGAACGACAACTAAAGGATGATAAGGTTATCTCCATCGAAGGCATCAAAATATCAAATTTGGTGTTTTGATGCAATGAATTAACCCAAGAAAGACACCAAAATTTAACACCAAAATGGTGTAATGAATAGTAGTACACCAAATTTAGTAGATTATTATTCATGCACTAAAAGTGTAAAAAGACAACTTTGTCCATTTTCTTTTTAATATATTCCTTTTGCGTCCTTCTCACAATTTGATTTATTTACATAATTTACTAAGTAATTAAATTTAAAATATATATTATTTTACACAAAATATACCATTACAAAGATCTCATTGAGACATTTAAAATGACACTAATATTCAATATAATATTAAATTTATTTATAATATTTATTTATAATTCTTATTTATAAGTGTTATAAATCTATTATTAAAATATGTTAAGAATAAAAAAGTAAATTTGAAATAAAAGGTACATAAATTTAAACCACAATATTGATTTAAAAAATTAAAACTCAACGAAAATATTTGAAATTACAATCAGACTAAAATAAATTACAATTACAATCAAACTCGAGATTATAGCCGAACTAAAATTACAACAATCAAATTAAAAATAAAACTAAAGCATTTCAGAATATTAGTTTGGTTTAAAAATTTGGTATAAAGTAATTAAAAAAAAGACTAAATTTAGTGTAAAATTTTAGTGTAATGGTCGGAGATAACCTTAAATCTTTGCTTTAATTTTGATAAAAAGTTAATTGGGTTCGAACATTTATAAAATTTTGTGTTCCGTAAGTTTTGAGTTTAATTGAATTTGAACTAAATCTGATTATATATTTTTTAATTTTATAAATTTAAAAAAAATGGCATTAACTTTTTGTTAAGATTTTGAGTTTCGAATCAAACCCAATTGAATTGAGTAACTTAAAACAAAATTTTGTTTCGAAGTTGAAAATTAAAAAAAATATTGAAATCTAAATTAGACTCGTTAGGCCGACCTAGCAATTCTTCTCACCCTACTCAACCATGTTTTGAAGATCAAGTCAATCAAATATGACCTCACATTTTTTTCTCTAGACTATTCCATTATGGCCTTTCACGCATTTAAAGATATTATCCTTTGAGTTCAAGCCGTCTACGAAAGGGATACCAAGTCTATTTTAGACAACATTGTGTCTTGTTACCTGAAAACAAATCCCTAATGGGGTCCACTAGCTCCATACTTGATTGCTTTTATCATCATCAATCCTTTCAGACGAGAAAATTAAACGGCTCGAATAATGAAGTCAACTTTCTCTACAAAATACCAGAATTACCCTCAGAGAACATGGAAGGGCGGGGGTGAAATGGAGAATACACCCCACCCCACATGATAGAATACAATTTCGAGACGGGATCCACGCATAAGCGAATCCAGATCTTCTGTCTAATATTGTTGTCTTATTCTGTTTTATAAAATCTTAATCATTTATTTTACGAGACCTATACAAATTTTATCACTCTCTCTCCTCGACTGCCTATAAATATAGCTAAATCCCCCTGCTCTTTCGTTAGACTTTCTATTGCTTATACGAGCTGATCGTTAAAACTCTCGAGGCTCTAAAAATGTCTTGCTGTGGAGGAAACTGTGGCTGTGGAGCTGGCTGCAAGTGCGGCAACGGCTGCGGAGGGTAAGATCACCGGGAAATTTTATTCATCTTTATGTTACGATCTCTATTATGTGATCTTCGTTTTCTTTTTCAGTTTGGAGCTTATGATGTCTGTAAAGTTAACTTCTTTCGGTGGGTTAATTCAATTTTGTTAAGTTTTGATAGAAGAGGAGATGTGCATGTCTTTGAAATCATCTTCATTGATCTCTTCTGGAAAAGAAAAACAGCTCATATGACCTTTTCTGCTTTTGATCTGCATGCACCGTCTGATAAACCCCTTAATTGTTTGATTATTGTCGTTTTTGATCTTTCTTGCTGATCTGCATGCGCTGTCTGTCTGATAAAACCCTTTACTAGGGCAAGACAGGTGGTGATTACGTTTTCTGATCGAGTGATTTCTTTTACTACAGATGCAAGATGTATCCTGATTTGAGCTACACCGAGAAAACCACCACTGAGACTCTGGTTCTCGGCGTTGCACCGTCTAAATCCCAGTTCGACGGAGCTGAGATGGGCGTCCCTGCCGAGAACGACGGTTGCAAGTGCGGAAGCGACTGCAAATGTGATCCATGCACTTGTAAATGAGGTGTCGGTGATTTTATAGATCAGAAATAATGACCCTGATTCCGACAGAAGACTGCGTTTTTTAGTATTTGTGTTTGTGTCTTGTCCGTTGATACGATAGTTATGGCCTGTGTAATTCTGCGGAGCTTACTAGCCTAGGATTCACCGTTGTTGTTTGTCTAAGTCATGGCTTCTTGTTTGTTGTATAAAGGGTAGCAAGTACAACTACACATGCTTGATGGGTGTGTACTTGCACCTTTTTCACTGCATGAATCATTTGTGTTTACTTGGAAAACCAGCTTTAATGAAACCTGCTTTCTTTGCTTATCTTTATGTCGGCTTTGGTTTTCTGTTACAGCCAGTTTTGGTTCTGGGTTTCAATAATTTAGGTGAGTTGGATTGACTGTGAATTGTGACAACTACTCAAAACTTTACACCTCAGTAAGGGCGTCAGTTAATGGACAAGTTGAGTCCTATACAAAAATAATGTCTAAGGGGAAAATGGCATGATCTGTGAAATGGACCAACGAGCCGTGAATTCAATAATAATTTATAATTTTTTATATTCAATTTTCTCTTAATTTTCTGGTTAGGTTGCGTCGTGTATGTTTAAGACAAACGATCAGCGGCCATTTGCCAACAGCTTTTAGCTGTATGCTTTGTTCTTGATGATCTCAGCTCCGACGCTTGAAATATTGCCAGGAAAGTCTGTTGATAGAGTAAGCAATGAAATGTTCAACATGCATCTTAAAAACACTAAGATAATTTACGTCTAAACAAGATACATGCATGTTATTCATGTATTTACCAACGGAAGTATAACCAAAATATTTACCTCCAGCCATTGCTCCCAGCGATGTCCAGCAATGTCTCCGATATTTTTTAATCTTCTAGCCTACGTTTTCACGATGTGATAGTGCTGAAATTATTCTTTGTGTGTGAGAGGATAGGGACTCAATTCATCACCTCTGCCTATCACACAGGACAAAATTAACGTTTGCGTGATTAAGGGTTAAACATTAAATGCATCATATTTTTAACAATAGGAATGGTAGGAAGATTTGAAAAAAAAATTACATTCTTTCATTTGGTGTATTTAACCCAACATCAAACTTAACAAGAAACTAAATATATGAATCATGGCGATAAGTCCTTTTATAGTGAGTTATCTTCTTATATTACATATATAAAATTTCTCATTATTAGCCCTTAATGAATAAACCATATGTTTTAGGACCAAAATAGATGATATTTTTCAAAACTAATCAAATATATGTGTGCACAAAAACATACGAGAAAATATCAAATTAAATAAGAGTTTCATTAAAGCAACAAATGTACAATAAAAATCACATTATGAAACCAAGTCCCGTTTGCACTACGCGATCCTTAAATTGCTTAGGTGGCATGCCTTTAGTTAAAGGATTCGCAATTATCAAATTAGTGCTAATGTACTCTATAACTTTCCTTTTCTTAACACGTTCTCTTATGACTAAATACTTAATGTCGATATGCTTACTTCAATTTTCACTCTTGTTATTTTTAGCCATAAAAATTGCAACTGAGTTGTCGCAGTACATAAGCATATAGTCAAAACATGATGCGAGGTGGTCTCAAAACATGATACGAACTCAGCCTCTATAGTAGAAGTAGTAGCTCCACCAACTAGCATGAAAACATAACCAGACGTTGATTTCCTTGAATTAATGCAGCCAGCAAAGTCTGAATTGAAGTATCTAACTACTTTCAGGTTCTCAGCTCGTATGTACATAAGCATATAGTCATTTGTGCCCTGAAGGTATCTCATAACCTTCTTTACAGCTTCCCAGTGGTCACCACCTGGATTATTCTGATATCTACCTAACATTTCAACAGCATATGCGATGTCAGGTTGGGTGCATACCTGAGCATACATAAGGCTTCCAACAGCTGAAGCATATGGAATGTTCACGTGTTTCTGTTCAAAATCATTCTACAGGCATTGATTCAAATTGAATCTATCGCCCTTCATTATGGTTGCTACACTTGGTGCACAATCTTTCATCTGAAATCTCTCTAAAACTTTGTTGATATAGGTCTCTTGAGACAAACCCAAAA
>JAOTBA010000002.1:22748292-22761529 GCA_025629845.1 Erythroxylum squamatum | reverse complement strand
GACTAACAAACGGTTATCTCACTGTGTGCATCATGACAGAGGCACCCAAAGGTTACAAGGTCAGTTGAAAATCACATTGCGATTCACATATGACGATAATCTTGACATTGGTTTCTCAAGAAGATCAAATGAGCTCTTTGGTTTTGTAGGGTCCTGAACAAAATGCTCTGGGGAATTTGCTAGTGGTCTTCTTACTTGCAGGCATATTCTCAGGAGTTTCTCTTGATTGGTTGTGGCTTATAGGGAAGCCTTTCTTCCAATGATGAACAATATGTGTACGTTTGCTAGGCTAGCCTTATAAACACCCTTTATCATCCAATAAAAGCTTAGAGACATCTTCATTGTACCTAGAGAGATTTCTCTATTTAGTATTTACTATAAGTGTTTTAATCTTTTCTTAATTTCCAAGTCCGATTGTTTTTATCTAAAGAAATTTCTCTCTTTAGTATTTGCTATAAGTGTTTTAATCTTTTCTTAATTTTTAGGTTTGCCTTTTCGCATAACTTTGAAGAACTTATGTTGTTCACACAATTTATCCAATGTTACCAGAGCTAATTGATAGATCTCATTAAGAGATCTTTGACATGTCTCTGGGAAGAGAATTGATCGCTTTTTGTAATTCCAGTAGCAACTCATCAAGAAGGGAGGCAATATCTGTGTATTAAAGATAAACATTATTAAAGATGTTGAGCATATAATATGTTTTAGACATTATTTTTGAAAATGTTTCTATAAATCTTTTATGTTCATTGAGCATCATTTCATTTCAAAGTACTTATGTTTGCTTTGTCGATCAAAAGTTGAAAATCTCTTATGAATTCTTTATGAATCATTCCTAATAAGGAATTAGTTTTTATAGTTCTAACAATTGCATGTCTGTATTCACAAAAGGTTTGGAACTGTTCTCTTAAAATTATAATCATTTTGGAGACAAATTCCTTCAAGATTACTTTAAGAGAAATATCTAGCCTTGTTATTTGAAGATCATCATTGAATTTGTGTAGTCAATCTTGCCATTTTGTTGGTAAGACATCATCAAAAGTGAACCATAGTCCTAAAGTAGGTTTGTAGATAGGAGTTACTTGTGGTCTCACTAGTTCAGTCCTTGAGTGGTACCAACTACTAATAAAATGGAGAACTCAACTCTCAAAAATTATTGAGGATCTTAGGTTATGGGATATTCCATTAAAGAAGCAAAAAATTTAGTGCTTCTTTATAGACCAACCTTATAAACAACTTATTATGGATCCATCTATTAAGAAAATTACGTTTATTTTTGGCACATCTCAGTTCAATGGACAACATACACAAAAACTATCCTTTAAAGCCTTAGGGACTTTCTTTGGACTTTGCTCAGGAGAATCTATTGGACTTTATACGCCACTAGTTGTCTCTACATCCATTGGACTTTGCTTAGGAGAATCTATTCCTGGAGAACCTCAAATGCCAGAGTTTGAGATTTCATATAGCCTTATAAACTTGGGTATAGATACCGCTGGATCATCTTAGTTCTAAACCTTCATCTTTCAGAATGCTCAATACCCAAATGATGATATTCCCATAATTGACAAAAAAGAGTTAGATAAATTTAAAAAAAAATTAATCATAGAGGAAGTGAGCCTTAGTAAAAGATAGAGAAGAACCAGTGATGATTAGTAACAGTACGAGTGTAGGAGCTTTCTTATCAAATTTGCAATCAAGACAAGAACCTATCAGACAAGAATGATGATTAAGATTCCTCTTATTCTTACTATGGGTCCCTCTATTTAAAGTTGCTCGTCTTTATATTTAGATATCTTTTATGATGCGACTTTGCTCTTATCCATTTACTGTGTGATACGACATCATTCTTTTTTAAAATAGTTTATGTGACATTATTCTTATCTAGAATAGTTGATGTGTTGTTCTTTTTCTATAATTGTTTGCCTTTTGTAAAACTCTTCCATTATACCCAAGTTTTGATTCAAGTTTTCATTCAATAAAAGTTGTGTACTTTCATATGCTTCCCTGTAAAACTCTCTCTCTCCCCTAAAAGCATGAGTCTTTAATAAGTTTACTTATATAACATAAAGATGCGAGTATGCTCTGCATTTGGCTTTGTATAAGGATCTTGTGCGTCAAAAAGTATCCAATAGATGATCTTGATTGAGTTTTAAGTTATACCGGAAGGACTGGTCAGCTTAGATCTATAAAAGACAAGCCCTGAGAGTTAACCCCGTTAAGAGATGAAGGGCTTATGTTTTGACTAGCATACCTAGGGTGAGACCATGGTTCACTTTTAATGATATCCCACAAATAAAAAAGAGAGATTGACTATATGAATTCAGTGTCTAGATAGATCTTTAAATGACAAGACAGTTTTCTAAATTCATTCTCGAATGTGTTGCCTTTATTAGATTAATGTCTTTATTCTTTTTAAAATGTTAATTGAACATAAAAGTTTGACTTTCACTATAATGGGTATAGGTGATCAAATTGGTCATGACTTTCCAAGCACTATTGTAGGAGTTGGTCCCTGATATCTTCATATCCGGTGGGAACATGTTGTAACTCAAAGATGTTACAGTCTTCAGTATACACACATAAAATCTTATCTATAATGAATTTCTTTTTGCAAGATTTGTAACTTTTCTTCTTGGCAATAAACATCCATCTCAAAAAGTATGCCAGGGTTTTGAAGAGACATTGTTTGCACTACCTAACTGTGAATCAACTAATGATGAAGTCTTTTCTCTTGATGAAGAAGATAAAGAACCAATATAAATGATGAAGCAGTCTTATTTGAAGCTAGAGCCAAAAAAGCCAGTAGTAACACAACCATACATCAAACTCCAATTGCTTCTAGAGAAGTATCATAGAACCATCTAGAGATTCTTCTGATTCAATATTGATTATTACTCTAACATTTTCTCATGAAAAAGGCATTAATGCTCCTACAATCCATTCTTTCCACCCCCAAATCCATCCATTCTTTCCACCCCAATGGATTTGTAATCGATCTTTCCATTTTATTGGCAGGACATCATCAAAAGTGAACCATGGTCCTGAAGTAGGCTAGTAGATATGAGTTGCTTGTGGTCTTACTAATTCAGTCATTGACTCAACATTTTTAAATTCTGGTTCAATTTCTGTGTGTGGTTGAGAAGACTGTGGAATAACCATCATCATTTAAGATATGTAACTAAGATCTGCAAGTTGTTCAAAGCTTTTAGTGCTTCCTATAATATGTGAATATTACATCAATGATTGCTCAATCAAGTTGCCTAACTTGATTTTTACTTGAGAAGATATATCATTCAGTATTATTGTGAACCATACTTCTCTAAGAAAGAAAGAGAATTATAAAAAGTTCAAGAAGAGGTGAAAAGAATTAAGTTAGACATGGCTAAAGAACAATCCAGAGCTATATATGAACCGTATCCCTCGACATTTCCAACCACAAGACTTACTTATAACACTCCATCCTATCCTAAAGCTACTAACTATGGAAAAATCTTCAAAATATCTTACTCATTATTCTAACAAAACCTTACAAAACCATTAAAACCTTCCAAGCCAAACCTGCTAGCAAAAGACATTTAGTCAACCTCTAAACCTTTACAAATCAAAACACCACCAACTTCTTTAGTAAAAGAAAGACCTTCCCTAAATATGGACATAACAAAAGAACCCATGCCCAACTAAGAATTCATCGCTACCATTCAATTAGTTCTAGAAGACTTTCTAAGCAATATTGTAAGAGTTGATCCCTGCTATTTTTATTTCCAGTAGGAACATGTTTTAATTAAACAATGTTGCAGTATTCAGTATACATACGAAAATCATGTTTGCGACAAATTCAAAACTTCCGTTTTGATCACATCAGATTACCCACTTAGTCTTTATGAAGTTTCTTTATATTGAAACTTATAAGACACCATGAATTTTGCTTTATGTTGATAGTTCTTTGACATTTTATTAGTATAAGTACCGAATCCTTATTGTAGCCAATACGCATTAAATATCTAATTCTTATTTAGTCAATATCATAATATTTTTTATTTCAAAGTCACTAATTTATGAAAACTTGACATATGATAAAAGTTTGTTCTTTTTTTTTGCTAAAAAACATTATAAGCTATTAAGATCAATGTGAATGTGTTATGTGAACTATGGAAAGAAATCATGCAAAAACATAATCCATATAAGGAATAAACAAAGTCGTTTAAATATAAGTTTTTAATTCCCTAAATCAATGTAGGTTCCAACTTTATAGCCATGCATCCTGTCTTATAAGGTCTGAGAGACCTATATTACTATAAGAATCAAAAACCTAATTATGGCATTACAGAATACTATCCTTACTTCTTTTCTCAACTCTCTCTATCCCCCTCATTTCAACTCTCTCTATCCCCCTCATTTCAACATTTCTATTGTAACTACCCTGTCGTACATAAACAATACATGTTTCCTACAAATTGTTGTGACAACTTAGTATTGGAGTAGTCAACCTTGAATAGATAATGGTAAAAGGGACACGAGCTACTGAGCTATGAAGGATTGATGAGAATCTGAAGGTTTTACTGAAAAACCAAGCTAGGGATGAGAAACATTTGATTGAGAAGCAAAACAACACTAAGAGACATGGAAGGGAACTCAAGGAACTTAAAAGCATGTTCCATTAATTCATATGGATGGCCAAAATCATTGAACAAAACTCTCTAAGAAAGGAATCAATGAAAAACACCACGGTAGCTACCCATGGGAAGGAGGTGCACACTACACCCACATGATTCATGAAGATAGAGTTTTGTGTGTTTAAAAATAATGGAGTAAGGAACTGGATACACAAAACCGAGCATATCTTTTTGCTAGATCACAAATTGATGGAGAAGAAGGTGGGAATTACAACCATACACCTAGAGGGAGAAGCCTAAGAATGGTACCGGTTGGTCAATCAACAACGAACCATAAGGGAACCCTGGAGTTGGGAAGAACTAAAGGACTCCATTCAACAAAGATTTGATGAGGAGGTGTTGAAAGATCTAGTCAAAGATTTCAAAGAACTTTAACAAGAACATTCAGTGCAAGAATATTCTGCGAAGTTTGACTGATATTCCAATAAATTGATATTGCATGAGGAATATCTTGTAGGATTTTTCTTAAGCGGATTGAAGCCAGAATTGGAGGTTTCCTATTAAGCGCCTCGAACCTCAAACTTTGCAACAAGCATAGGAAACAAGAAATAGTTCTGAACCATTCGGACAACAATACCTTTTATGAGGAGAGGCAACCAAATAGGGAACCTGACAAGGGGAAGCAACCACTACATTCTAAGGCTTTGCTAAAAAAAAGGCTACTACTGACTTCAAGATTGTAAGGGACTCTAATAGGGAACAGACCAACCAAGCACATCAACCCACTCAAAACCACCAATAGTAAGAAATTAGATAAACAAAGAGCTAAAGAACTTTTTACTTTTAGTGTGATGAAAGGTGTGTCCTTGATCACTGTTGTAGCAACTCTAGATTCACTTGATTGAATGTGATGAAGAGATATGAAAATGAATCCTTAAAGAAGAATCAATTCTTAGTGAAGATGAGGTTCATAATATTTCTTTCTAGGCAATGATAGGAGGCACAAACAAGGAATATAGATAAATGTGAATGATAGGCTACCACTTTCAAAGGCCTTTACAAATATTGATAGATAATAGGAGTATGCACAATTTTATGAACGAAGCGATAGTCAAAAGAAGCGTTGATTAGGTGGAAAGAATTATAGAGGTTCACATCATAATGGGAGGGGGTTACGTATAAACAAATGTAGCAAATACCAAAGATTTACATGGTGCATGCAAGGAGTGTCATCACAACCAATGCAATTGTAATTCCATTAGGGAGTTGTGACGTTGTCCTCAGGGTAAAATGGTTAGCAGCACTTGATGTCCTGTGTAACTTTATAACAAGGATTATGAAATTTTTGTGGGAAGGAAGAAGGGTCACCCTATCAAGTAATAAGAAATAGGAGGCTAAATAACATTGAGAAAAAGGTTCGAAAAATGATCCAAAGGAACCGTGTCAGAGGATTATACATGATTCATCTAACCTATCTAGTGGAACCACAATTTTGACAAATGACTTTAGAGAAGTAAGATCTCTCTATGGATAGATTGCAAGTATTGCTCGTTGACTTTGACACCTTATTCCAATAACCTCATCGGTTTCCTTTTAATTGGGCTCAAGATTATAGGGTCATCCTCAAGGACAAAATAAATGCAATCAATGTTCGCCCTTACCATTATTTAGGAGAGCAAAAAGATGAAATTGAAAGGGCAGTGCTGGAGCTCTTATAGCAAGGCTTCATTCAGAGAAGCCTTAGTCCCTATGCCTCCCTTATAGTCTTGGTGTGATAAAAAAAATTATGGAGGATGTTTATTGACTACCGAGAGTTGAACGAATACATGATAAAAGACAAGTTTTCAATTCCTATAATAGAGGAATTGTTTAATGAACTTTAAAGTTTGAGTCTGTAATCTAAAATGGACTTCAAGTCTTGCTACTACCATACAGGAAGAGGACATTGAGAAAACTGCATTCACAAGGGGCACACTATAAGTTCCTTGTGATGTTATTTAGTTTAATGAATGCACCTTCCACCTTTCAAAGAATAATGAATGAAATATCCAGGCCTTTCCTTTGAAAATTTATACTTGTTGTTTTTTACAACATTTTGGTTTACAGATGTGATTTCTAGTAACATAAGTGTCATTTGAGAGATACCTTGACATTTTGCAACCACACTAATGACACTTAAATGAAGCTATATGCATATTTGGAGCCATACAATTGGAGTATTCAGTTTAAGCAATCTTCAACAATAGGGTGGTGACAAATTGAAGGAAGGTCAAGAAGGTTAAAAATTGGCCCACTCTAAAAGTCTCTCAAGGAGCTACGGGGATTTCTTAGGTTCACAAGCTACTATAGGTGTTTCATTCATCACTACGCTTATATGGCTTGACCTTTGCAGGACTTACTCAAAGCCTCAATGGTGGGTGAGTGGGCTTAAGGGCACTATAGTAATTGACGTTTAATTCTTTAAAGGAGGCCCTCTCTTTTACCCTAATCTTACCTTACCCGACTTCCCCAAATTGTTTGTCCTAGAAGCAGATGTAAGTGAGATGAGAATCATAGTTGTGTTACAACAACAAAAACATCCCATAGCTACCAAAGCAAAACATTGGCAAACAAACATCGAGATTTATCAACTTGCAAAAAGGAGTTCTTAGCCATTGTTATAGTAGTAAAATAGTGGCATTACTATTTGTGCAAACGGAGGTTCTAGGTACAGATGGACCATAAGAGCCTTAAGTTCTTGTTGAAGGATCATCACACCCTTCGAACAAACATGGCTTTTGAAGCTCTTCAGATACAACTTTGAAGTAGTGTACTGTAGTGGAAAAGAGAACCAAGCGACTGATGTACTGTCTCTTGTGACTAATATTGAATTAATTGCTCTTTCTATTTTTAAAGTACACACAAGAATCTGGGAGGAAATCCAAAATAGTTAGAGGAAGGATATAACAGTCATGAATATAAACCAGCAAGCTAAAAAAGGTGCCCTAAACTCTAGAAACTATGAGTGGAGGGAAGATTTGTTGTAATGAAAGGGAAGGGTTGTAGTGGTGTTCGACGAGAGTTTGCACTGGAAATTAATATCTATAAGCCATGAAAATCACTGGGGGGACATTTGGGAGTAACTGTCATAACAAAATGACTACAAAACCTCTTCCACTTGTAGGAATGGGATGAGATGTGTGGAACTATATTAAGAACCGTATTGTTTGTCAAAGGATTAAACACGAGAATGCGTAATACCCAGGGATGTTACAACCATTGTCGAATCCAAAAAGAAAGATGTGAGTATGGATTTTATAGAGGAGCTCCGACCCTCTTGTGGGAAAACAAGAATCATGGTGGTTGTCGATTGCTTTAATAAGTATGGTCACTTCATCCTCATCAAGCATCCAACAAGCGTGACAGACATAATGAAGTTATTTTTGGACCACATCTTCAATTTGTACAATACACCTGAGCATATCGTAAGTGACAAAAATCCCTTTTTAATCAAGTTTTGGAGGGAATTCTTCAGATTACAAGGGGCCAATTTTTGATTTTTCAGTAGCATATCACCGTATACGGACGAACGAATCAAAGTAGTTAGTTGTGCCTTAGAGCTTCTATGCATTATTAGCGACACTCCAACACGAAGTGCTGAGTGGATCACCTTGGCAAAACATTGGTACAATACCACATTCTAGGAAATCACCAACTCCTCCCGTACACATACTTTACCTAGTTGGTGACTCCAAGAACTGATGGACAATTTTGTCATTTTTCATAAAGTTGGACAATTATTAATTGCATTTTTCGGGTTTTCAATAAGTAATCGGTTAAGTTTCGTAATTTAATCTAGATAAAGATAATAAAGTGGCCCGATAAATGATCTAAATCAATGGGTTAAAGTCTAGGTGAAAAATAGATCCCTTTCAGTGTGGACCTGGTCTATATTGGCCTTGTGATGGGAAGCCCGATATGGAAGCTATATATAAAGGTTAAGGTCTCCTGTAGTTGCTTATATCAATCGTAAGCATAAGGACTCTCTAAACCGTTAAGAGAGCTTAAGTTTTGATAAAACTGTAAAAAGACCTAAACCTTATGTCGGGAAACACTTTCCATAAAGATCCTGGGAGATTTGTGATCTTTTGGAGCCCGAAAATGGCATCGAAATCAAAAATGGAACTGAAATCAGGTATTCCGCATTACCTTCATTTTTAATCCTTCATGTATGATCCTGGTTACGTAATAAGGTATGTACTACGTATTACATGTGGTATCAAAGTGGTTACGTGATCAGATTGCCGGAAACGAAGCTTTTTTTATTTTTCATCTCATATGGTTTTCCTTAAGTTTTGATTTGCCTTTTAGTTTTTTTTAATGTATATAATTACGTAAAAGTGGTATACATAAGGCTAGCTATGAAAAACAGAACAAAAACGGGCCAAACGGAACAAAAAACGACATTCCAGGACACTGGAAATCATCTCCGGTGTCGGTAGGACAGAAAACCGTTGGGCGCGTGTAGCTACTACAGTAGCCGTGGATAGCGGAGTACAAATGGCACATGTGGTACACGCGCCAATCGCGTGCCAACAAGTCGCTCTAGCAGGCGACGGACACGTGTCGCGCTTGCACCACACACGCCACATCCGTCCATACACGTGGCACGTCGGATGGGAGGCACATGGCGGCGCGTGCAACGTCTGCGTGTGGGGAGCGCGTGACGCGCACGCCCTAGACGCATCTAGCGTGCGTCGATGTGTACGCATTGACGTGGTGCTCCACGTGCTAACGTCAGTCGTACGGGCTGTACAATGTTTTTTTTATAAAAACACATAAATTTCAGATTCCCTATAAGGGTCCCCGAGGTATTTTGGGTCAATTTTCGAGTTCAGAAAATTTATAAAGTAAGTTTTTCCATTTTTCTGGGTTTATTACATTAGTAATAAATTAAAGTTTAACTCCAGAAAAAGGAATTAAAGTATTCTGAATTCGATTTCGAGTGAATTTTCATGCTTTGGACATCACTTGAGGGAGATACTTCAAGTTTTTATGTCTCGGGCCTCACGTTCAGTGTTCGGGATTGCATGATAGTCGATCAAAAAAAAGAATTGAGACATTCTAAAGCCATTTTTGTTTGAATTTTTGTGCAACGAACTTGCCATAAGGGAGATACATGAGGTTTTCATATCTTAGGTGGTCGGTTCAGTGTCCGGTGACAAATGATAGTCACTCTACTGAGAATTTTCTTTTACGAAAGTCTCAAATGAAGTTTTCAAAGAATTTCTTTAGTATAATTGTGTGACAATGAGACTGTGCATTCGGATTTTTGCATTTATCAATGTTACATTGTCACATACCATATGCCCACAAAGAATGTGAGGATAACATAAAGATGTATCCCTTGTGTTTACAGACTTTTTGAGTAGTCACCATAGTGACCTTTTGAGTCAGTATTTTGAATTGTTTTACTTATACATTGGGAGATGTCTCTGGTCTTATGTTTGGTTATTTTGCCCATAGGTGTTAGCCTTATATGAGATTTTGAGAAGTGTATAAAGGCATTGGATAGAAGAAAGTTGATGCTTGAATGATCTATTCGCCTACAGGTGGTAGTGTCATGAGAGTTGATGATTTGTACTCTGATCGCTTTTATGTGGAGGTCTAGTTGCATATATTATGTATTCAGCCCACATATGTGTTTCAAAATATGTGTGACCGAATTTTCAGTAAAGATACTATTTAATGGCTTTGAGTATCACTGTTATCATACATTTGTGCTGATTTAAAGATTATCATGTTGAAGTCACCTTTTCAGTCAACAAAATTAGTGTCATCATTGAAACTCTGACCAGTTTCAATACAAAGAAGTGGACGGAGGATGTATTGAACGCTATAGGAATAGCTGAGGTTGATATGGCCATACGGACGAATAGGCCATCTCCACCTACATCTATAAGCTCGAGAGTTCATAAAGTAGCCTATGAAGCCTAGGATCAGTCTAGTAGATTAAGTCTGATGACCATTAAGAGATCCATTCCTAACCATCTGCTAAGTGGACTTTTGGACACAGACATAACGAAGGAGTTTCTTAATAATATCTCCCAAAGGTACACAGTCTCACCTAATGTTGAGACAAGTGCCTTGATGAAAGAATTACTCTCCATGAGTTATATACGAGAAAAAGGGGAGTAATGGAGTACATATCGAGAATGATTCATCTTCACAGTAGATTGAAGATTTTAAACATTCCTTTTCCTGTTGTCTTCATTGTTCACCAAACTTTGAATACACTCCCTCTAGAGTTTAGTAATCTAGTAATGACAAATTACCCGCTGGATGAGGAATGGGGCTTCAATGCTTTGATTACCCATTGCATTGCTGAGGAGGAGAAACTCAAGTTTGCAACTCCTATAGGCCTCGAAGTAGCTTAAGGGAAGAAAAAGATGAAGCCCGCTAAGTTTGAAGGTAGAAAGTTGTTAATGGACATTTTTGTATTAATTTTTGATACATAATTTGCTAAACTATTGTCCATTTAATATTTAAATTGCACTAATTAAGATTTTTTTATTTTAGTTTTAGGTACATATTGGATTTGAAACGTCTAATACCATAAATCAAGAAAAAGCTTTTAAAGAAAGTAAAGGTTTGACATAAAAAATGGAGGGTTAGGCGTGAATGAGGGAGCCGGATATTCAAGACATAAAAACAAAAGAGAGACTGGTGAAAATCAAAGAAGGCAACTGGTGGCTAGAAACTACAAAAAGATTTGTGTGCTGTGCGTGAGGCATGGAAAAAACAGAAGGAAAATAGAACAAGGTGTGGGCTGCGTTGGTGGTGAAGAGGTGGCGCAAGTGGACTAAGAGCAAGAAATAATTTAATTTGTCACATCAAGACATATAAGACAATGGAAGGATGCAGCTGGTGTAGAGATTGAAATTTATATGCGTGAATTTAGGCATGAATGAGGGGCGTGGATATTGAATAGGGAGAGCAACATCACACACGTTACAATAGCCTCCATCCCCTCACATTTGAACAGCCCTCCATCAACACACAGAGCTCCATCTTTCACTTACAAGATGGCAACACACCCATCCACTAAAAAACGTGGATTCAAGCACAAACACATCCCCGAAAATCCCTCCACTTGCAAACAAAACCAGTAACCTTCATTCAACATTCATACACGTAGCACTAACCGAAAAATTCTAAAGCAACCCATAACCATAAAAAAAACGACACATGAGTAGAAGCTGGGGAGAAAAAAGAGAGATCACGTTAGTAGCAAAGAGCTGGGGGAACAATGATTTTGGCTGGAGAATAACGAAGAGCTAGAGGAGGCAAACGTAAAAGTTACAGCTAAACTGGTTGGTGAAAGCATGTTGCAGCTGGACAAGCTGTGGAGAACACACACATTGACACCTAGCTGAAGGGACAACGTGAGCTGCTTGGCAAGAGTGTTGGAACGTTGGCAGCTGTTAGGCTCTCACATACACACGAAAGACAAGAAGGTTGGACATTAAAAAAGGATTGAAACATTAGCTAGTAGAGAAAGCAAGAGGTGGGAGCAAAACGTTGCATCTTGGGAGAGAAAAACGTTGCTGATTGGTGGAGATCAAATAAAGGTAAGCTGGTGGTGTTACATCACTTAAGTAGGAGACAACTGTGGAGAGAACAACATTAGGTGGTGGAGACAAATGAGAAGCTGGAAGCAAGGAAGGTAGCTGGTGGCGTGAACTGGGTCCCCTCATTGACGCAACCTTCAATTATTTCACTACAACGCAAGCAGCTGGTTGGATAGGAAAAAAGAAATAACGTTGAGCTAGTGGTAGTGAGTAGCATAGAGAATATGAAGATAAAGTAAAGAAGGAGGCATCCACGTTGAAGCAACTGGTGGCGAAGGCTCGATGAAGCAAGAGGCGTGAAAAAATTCAGCTGCGGAAAAACGGGGTGTTTTTAATTTTTAATTCCGTATTTATTTAATTGTGTGAATTTAATCAATTCAAACATATGTCATGACCATGATTTATGTTACATTGATAAATATGTGCGAGTAAACTTCTCTTTTCGGTTAAGGTTAAGATTGATCTTGGATTAGGATAATTTTTGTGGTATTAATTTTTGCTTGATTAAATACATATTTAGTCTTAATTTAGCTTGATCACCTCGATTAAGATAGACAGTAGCTTAGGTCAGACAGCGTAGAAGAGAATAGAACATAAAGGCGTAGTGAAGAATAAAACAAAGAGGGTGGAGGCTCTTTGAGGGATGAAACAAATTAAGGGTTAATTAGGAGGTTTCAGCTAGGGATTGGAGTGGGGGTTGAAGCATTTTTTTAGAGAGACCATGGAAAGCTAAGTTCTTGACACTGATTCGGAGGTGAAATCGACGCCAACGACCTAAGTTAAGTGTATTTTTATTGTTTTATTGTTTCTTTCTCTCATTATAAATTGATTATGATATCTTGTATGAACCTATTGGATATTGTGAAAGGATGATTTTAATGCATTTATTGAATCGTTTAATTGCAAACCCATTGCTAGAATTTCGATATAATCTGTAATTGTTATGTTGAAATTCATGTGTAGCGACTAATGATTCATAATCATTAGGGATAACATGACCTAGGTTAAATG
>JAOTBA010000002.1:22725763-22740864 GCA_025629845.1 Erythroxylum squamatum | reverse complement strand
TGAGGGTTTGCTGGCAAAACTCACGCAGCTCACTTCTGTTAATGATTACCGGGCCAATTTTGAAGCTATTACCAATCAAGCCATTAGTCTCCCAGCCCAATTTTTGGTCCACTGCTTCATCTCTAGGCTTCGAGCAGACATCAAACACTCTGTGTTGATTCACCGACCCACAACCTTGGAAGAGGCCATGTCCTTGGCCCAACTACATGAGCAACGAATTGCCTTAGAGAAGGGGACTACCAGGCCCACGTTGGGTTCATCTAAGCCCTTACTTCCCACACCCAAGTTCTCCCCAACCCCACACCCTATTGCTCAGCCGCAAACCTTAACCACAACAACTCTACCCGGCGGCAACAAACTCCCTTTTCGCCGATTAACACCATTAGAAGTAGCTCAGAGATGCGCAAAAGGTTTATGTTACCACTGCGACGAAAAATATACGTGGGATCATAAATGCAAGTCTAAGCCTCAGTTGTTGTTATTGGAAGATGATCCGGAACAATGTGACACCGACGACCCACCACTCTTACCACCACCACACGGTCCCGATTCCGAACTCTCCTCTCTCGCACAATCTTCTCAGTTGCAGTCCGCTATTTCCTATAGCGCCCTTGTCGGAGGTTGTTCGGTATCAACTTTATGTTTCCAAGGTTCCGTTTATAGGAAGCAAGTTCAAGTTTTACTCGAAGGGGGAAGTACGCACAATTTTGTGCAAACCCGGATTGCTACCTATCTCAACTTAACAGTCACCACCACACCTAGTTTCTCAGTCTTAGTCGGTAGTGGTGAACGCTTACCTTGTGTCGGCATTGTGCGGCAGGTTCCTTTGGTTATCCAAAACTAAGAAATTCTGGTTGATTTTTTCGTGTTGCCAATCCAAGGTTGGGATCTGGTTCTTGGCATTGAATGGCTTGCAACTTTGGGACCGGTACTTACGGATTATGCCTCGTCCGTATTCGAATTTTCGTATAATGGGCAGAAGGTTCGTTGGGTGGGTGATGGGGCACCACAAGTTCAACCAATTCAGTTTAATGGCCTTCGAAGGTTAGCCAACACTCATGCCGTGGCTGAATACTTCAGGTTAGATTTGGTTTCAGATTTCAATTCTGCCACTACTGTTACTGACCCTGCAATTACTGATATTTTGGGTGAATTTGATGATGTTTTTACCAAACCCCATGGCCTACCACCATCCCGAGAGTGCGACCATGCTATACATCTCGCCCCCGACACCGGTTCGATTAATGTCTGCCCTTACCGTTACCCACACTTTCAGAAACAGGAGATTGAAAAGTTGGTGGCTGAAATGTTATCCGATGGAATCATACGCCCTAGTACGAGCCCCTTCTTATCAGTGGTTCTCTTAGTCCGAAAGAAAGATGGCTCCTGGCGATTTTGTGTTGATTATCGGGCTTTAAATGCGGTGACAGTCAAAGATCGCTTTCCGATTCCATCTATAGATGAGTTATTTGATGAGTTGCATGCGGCACAGTATTTCTCGAAGCTTGATCTTTTAGCCGGATTCCATCAAATCCGAGTTCGTGTGGGAGATGAGTGCAAAACAACCTTTCGCACCCATGATGGCCAAACTCGCCTTCGACATTTCAGAGCTTGATGAATTCGATTTTTCGACCAGTGTTACGCAGGTTCGTCTTGGTATTTTTTGATGATATTCTCATTTATAGCCCCGATTGGGAGTCACGTTTGCAACATATTCACTCAGTTTTGTGCATACTTCGAGCAAACAAGTTGGTTGCAAAGAAATCTGAGTGTTTGTTTGGTCACACTTCTATCGGCTATTTAGGTCATGTGATATCGAGGCAAGGTGTAGAGGTCGATCCGGAAAAAGTTAAAGCCATTCAAGCTTGGCCAATGCCTCGGACAGTCAAAGAAGTCCGCGGATTCCTAGGCTTGGCAGGCTACTATCGACGTTTTATACGTCAATTTGCATCGGTGGCTGGTCCTTTAACAGATCTCTTGAGGAAAGACGCATTCAGGTGGACTGAAAATACCACTGTGGCCTTCGAACAGCTCAAGCATTTACTGAGTGTGGCACCAATTCTAGAACTCCCTGATTTTAGTAAGTCATTTACCGTATAGACCGATGCCTCCGGAACTGGTATTGGGGCTATCTTGTCGCAAGGGGGACACCCGATAGCTTACTTTAGCCAGCACCTAAGCCTCCGAATGCAACAATCCTCGACATACCAACGAGAGATGTATGCAATTACGCAAGCCGTGTCAAAGTGGAGACACTATTTGTTGGGGCGTAAATTCACTATCATAACTGACCAGCAGGCCCTAAAAAGCCTTACCGCCCAAGTGATTCAAACTCCGGATCAACAAAAGCGGCTCGGGAAACTAATTGGATACGACTTCGAAATCGTCTATAGACCAGGAAAGCAAAACACCGCCGCTGACGCTTTATCCCGCGTACCTGCTGCTAAGTTTTTGGCTCTTTCGCAAGTTGAATACTCGGTTGTAGAAGCTGTGAGAGCAGCAAATTTATCCAGCCCTGAATTGATTGATATGCAGCAGCGTTTGGCCACGGATCCTTCGTCTATGCCTGGTTTTACTGTCAAAGACAGCCTGCTGTTTTTTAAAGGGAGGTTAGTCATTCCATCAGATTCTTCCCTCTGCTCGACACTACTTGCAGAGTTTCACTCGTCTCCGGTTGGTGGGCATGCGGGCATTACCCGTACCTTTCATTGGTTAGCTTCAAATTTCTATTGGAAGACGATGCGAAAAGATGTTCGTCAGTTTGTGCGCGAATGTCAAGTTTGTCAGCAAATGAAGACCTCGACTATGACTCCGAGTGGTTTACTTCAGCCCTTGCCAGTCCCTAACCTAGTATTTGAGGCTATTTCGATGGATTTTATTAACGGGTTGCCGTCTTCAAAAGGAAAAACCGTGATCATGGTAATAATAGACCGGCTGTCTAAGTATGGACATTTTGTGGGGTTACCAACTCAGTTCTTAAGCCAAATGGTAGCTTCGGATTTCGTACAAAAAGTGTTACGCCTTCATGGAATTCCTGCCGAGATCGTATCCGATAGAGATCCTCGCTTCCTTAGCGATTTTTGGCAAGAATTACATCGTCTCCAAGAGACCACTTTGTGTATGAGCACCGCATACCATCCATAGTCCGATGGACAAACCGAGGCTCTCAATCGTTGCTTGGAAATGTACCTCCGTTGTTATGTGTCGGACAATCCCTCCTCTTGGATGTTAATGTTGCCTTGGGCTGAGTTTTGGTACAACACTTCGTACCAAACATCTGCGCAGATGTCTCTTTTTGACGTGTTGTATGGGCGAGCTCCACCTACTATTGCGCGATATATTCGAGATACTAGTGGCAATTCTCTTGTTGAGTCACAACTGCTGGAGCGTGATCAGGTTTTGTCATTGCTTAAGTCCAACCTCCACAAGGCACAAACTCGTATGAAGTTCTATGCTGACCAGCATAGTAGAGAGGACAGCTTCGCTATCGGTGATTGGGTTTATGTCTAAGTTGCAACCCTATCGACAGTCATCAGTGCGACTCCAGCGACATTCGAAGCTTGGCCGCCGGTATTTCGGCCCATATCAGGTACTTAAATGTATTGGGGAAGTTGCTTATGAATTAGACTTGCCACCTACTGCACGTATACATCCAATGTTTCATATTTCTGTGCTTAAGAAATGTTTGGGAAGGCCTGATCAGCAAATAACCCCACTTGATTTAGTCGATGCCACCAGTTCATTTGTTCTCAAACCAGCAGCTATACTCGATACTAGAACTATGCAACGTGGGAATACTATGGTGGAGCAATGCTTGGTGCAATGGACTGGTTTAACAGTGGATGAAGCTTCATGGGAGGATAAAACCAACTTAGCTCGAGCTTTTCCTCTTAAACCTTGAGGTCAAGGTTGCTTCGGATGGGAGGGGTAATGTTATGAACTCAGCTGCAACAATTGGGCTCGTGAGTGAGAATGCAAGCAATGACCCTCAAGGCCTGCGTAGGAGTACACGTGCAAAGCAGCTGCCTGGAAAATATGATGATTTCAAGATGCAGGGGATGGTTGCCATGTGGACCAATACATGAGCAGGAATAATCAGAACACACACAAATGATGATCCTCTATTTAGTCCTTTTTGTTGGCAGAAGTTGTTATGAAAAATATTATGAACTTTGTCCTTTTCTCCTCACCACCTTCTCTGCACTCTGTTTCTCATCCCTTTCTTTCAGTGTACTGAGTTTTTATTGAATCAAATACCAGAGAAATCGTTCCTTTTCCTTTATTTGCTGGTTTATTTCTTCTGTTTCAGTTATACCCCATAACAAAGGTGCTTTCATTGAGTCTCTACAAATATGGTAGATCAGCATCAAACCCGTTTCCGTGTCCTCGATGATACCGTCAAATCCCTCTCCGACTCTCATAACTCTCTTCGCCAAGATTTTGATGACCAGAAGGCTCTGTTACAAGAAGTTTTGGCTCACCTGAACACCCTGACACCGCCACACTACGCCGATGATAAGATCGGTCAGCCATCTGGGAGCTCTGTTCCTTCGTTGGGTCGTCATAAGCCGGCGTCGATTCAGATGGCGCGCTTTGCCGGCGTCAACCCTGACAGGTGGGTTATGCAAGCCAACCGTTACTTTGATTTTTACCGAATCAATAACGAAGAGCGTGTTTCAATTACTTCCTTCTATCTCGATGATGTCGCGTCGGATTGGTACGATTGGATGTACAAAAACCGGCAACTTTCCGATTGGGCAGCTTTCACGGCGTCGTTAGTCTCCCATTTTCGGCCACGTGACTTGGAGGAGCCTGAGGGTTTGCTGGCAAAACTCACGCAGCTCACTTCTGTTAATGATTACCGGGCCAATTTTGAAGCTATTACCAATCGGGCCATTAGTCTCCCAGCCCAATTTTTGGTCCAATGCTTCATCTCTGGGCTTCGAGCCGACATCAAACACTCTGTGTTGATTCACCGACCCACAACCTTGGAAGAGGCCATGTCCTTGGCCCAACTACATGAACAACGAATTGCCTTAGAGAAGGGGACTACCAGACCTACGTTGGGTTCATCTAAGACCTTACTTCCCACACCAACGTTCTCCCCAACCGCACACCCTATTGCTCAGCCGCCAACCTTACTCACAGCAACTTTGCCCAGCGGCAACAAACTCCCTTTTCGCCGATTAACACCATCGGAAGCAGCTCAGAGACGCGCAAAAGGTTTATGTTACCACTGCGACGAAAAATATACGTGGGATCATAAATGCAAGTCTATGCCTCAGTTGTTGTTATTGGAAGATGATCCGGAACACTGTGCCACCGACGACCCACAGCTCTTCCCGCCACCACACGGTCCCGATTCTGAACTCTCCTCTCTCGCATAATCTTCTCAGTTGCAGTCCGCTATTTCCTATAACGCCCTTGCCGGAGGTTGTTCGGTCTCCACTTTACGTTTCCAAGGTTCAGTTTATGGGAAGCAAGTTCAGGTTTTACTCGACGGAGGAAGTATGCACAATTTTGTGCAAACCCGGATTGCTACATATCTCAACTTAACAGTCACCACCACACCTAGTTTCTCAGTCTTAGTTGGAAGTGGTGAACGCTTACCTTGTGTCGGCATTAGGCGGCAGGTTCCTTTGGTTATCCAAAACCAGGAAATTCTGGTTGATTTTTTCGTGTTGCCAATCCAAGGTTGGGATATGGTTCTTGGAGTCGAATGGCTTGCAACTTTGGGACCGGTACTTACAGATTGTAAAGGATAATTCCTAATTATTATTCACCTTTAATATATTTCCTTAATTACCTCTCTAATTGAGGAAATGGCGTGTAACTCTCCTAGGAATTAGGCTAATATTGTGGTTTCTTTAAATACCTATTGACTGTATTCTCCTATAAATGTAACTCTTGTAAATCATGTATAGAATGAAACATTCATTCTCTATATTATCTCGTCTCTGCATATTGAAGACGCTAACTAAACAGACAGTTACTTTCTTTGACTTGAAACCTCAGAAAACCTAACCAAAGCTTGCAAAACCCCAAGTGGGCTTCTTTGCTCAGGACCATACCCTTCCGTTAGACCTTGGAGAGACCATGAAATGAACACGCCCAACTTGAAAAGAAAGCGGTTGCTTTTGATAGCCCAGATACAACCACGTGGAAAACGATCAATCACCGTTGCCTTCTTTTTTTGACCACACAAGTTCTAAATTCGATTATATCCTCTAGACAGATCATGATGTGAGTGATTGACGACAAACAGAACGTTGAATGATGATGTAAAAATTGTTGGAGATATAATTCAAAATCTATTGCAGAAATATGATTCAAAAATCTGTTTTAAGAAAACATTACAATAAACTCTCAAAATTAATTGATTAGTTAGCTAGTTAATTGAAGTTTTCTTAGTGTTTTTAGTTATCATAAATAAATTTACTTATCTTAATTATTCACATTTTAGTTATTCAATAGCCTATAAATTGGCATTCTAATTTGTATTGATTGTGCATTGAATAAAAAGTAACAATCTTCTATTTCTTAAAAATCTGTAAAATTCTTTTTTCCTTTATTTTTGCAGCATTAATTTCCTTTAAAATAAGCATTTGGTATATGAGCAGCTTTGGAAGTTTCTTGTTGGCAAACAACAGCAGTACAGTCAACATAACCCAACTTTCCATGTCAATTTTTAAAGGAGACAACCATGAATTTTGGATTATCAAAATGAGAACACTGTTCAAGTCACAAGAGTTATGGGACTTGGTGGAATATGACTGTAATGACTAGCTAAGAGAAAGTAAGAAAAAAATTTAAAGGCTTTATTCTTCATACAACAAGTTGTAGATGACTGCATTTTCTCAAAAATTATAGCAACCTCAACAATAAAGGAGGCATGGACAACTCTGCAGCTTGCATTCCACAGTGGTCATAGTAAAGTTGCAGACATTTTGTCAGGAATTTGAAAACCTAAATATGAAGAACAATGAATCAATGTAGAAACTCATGTTACAAGTAGCAACCATTATCAACCAAATTAAGTCCTACGATGATGATGTCTTAGAAAAGAATGTTGTAAGTAAAGTACTGAGGCATTTAACTTCAAATTTTAAACATGTGGTTGAAGTTATTAAGGAGTCCAGGAACATATTAACTTATTCCATAGATGAGTTGATGGGTTCGCTGCAATTTCATGAAATAAGAATTTACATAACAAGAAAAAAAGAATGAGAGAAAGGCATTTTAAGTAAAAGGAGAAAGTAAAAGGAGCCGAAAAAAGCTACAGGACGTGGAAAAGGCGGAAGAGGATTTCAAGGAAGAAGTTACAATAGAGGTAGAGAAGCAAACAAAGAATTTCAGCAAAGATCTAACAATAACAATAAGGGCAACATCTAATGTCAACATTTAAAAAAATATGGACATATGAAAGCTAATTGTTGGTTTAAAGATAAACAAGAAAATTTTGTAGAAGAAGCAGATGAAGAGAGCAAGTTGTTCGTGGCACACTTTCACACAGTAGACACACAAGGTGAAGTGTGGTTTATCGATAGTAAGTGCTCCAATCATATGATCAGTAAGAAGGCGATATTTAAGGAGCTCGAAATATTTGATAAGACTCAAAAGAGGATGGTCAAATTGGGAGAGGATCAAGAAGTACAAGTGGAAGGAAGGCTCAATAGCCGTCAAAACTAGCCAAGGTAAAACCAAATTCTTATACAATGTTCAATTTGTTCCTAGCACATAATGTGCTGAGTGTTTTCTTCCTAGCACATAATGTGCTGAGTGTTGGACAACTTTTGGCTAGTGGATATTCAGTAATGTTTGATGATAGAGTGTGTGTCATTAAAGATAAACAATTGTTAAGTGTATTGATGACTAAAAACATAATGTTCCCATTGGATATCTTTGTTATGGATGATTTCACCTTAGTTGTGGAAGAAAAAGATGAGTTCAAACTTTGGCACCTTCAGTACAGACATCTGAATGTAAAGGCATTACAGTTATTGGAAAGAAAAGGTATGGTTCATGATTTACCAAAAATTCAAACTTTTGATTTATGTGAAGTTTGCATTTATGGCAAGTAAACCAAGAAGTCATTATATACTGGAAAAGCTTGGAGAACCTTAACATGTCTTGAATTAGTTCATACAGATCTCTATGGCCTTATGAATATTAAGTCACTTGGAGGAAGTTATTACTTTTTCCTATTCACCAATGACTTCAACAGAATTTGTTGGGTGTATTTTTTGAAATCCAAATCAGACCTTTTAAAATTTTAAAAAATTCATAGCATTGGTGGAAAAGAAAAGTGGAAAATGCATAAAGGTGTTTCATGTGGATAGAGGCGGTGAATTTATATCAAAGGAGCTCAATCATTTTTGTGAAGAAAATGGAATTCAAAGGGAGTTGATTGCACCATACACTCCAAAGCATAACACAGCAATGGAACATAAAATAAAACGATGGTAGAGATGTCAAGAAGTCTCTTAAAAAGGAAAGGTCTTCCAAACCAATATTGGGAAAAAGTTGTAGCATTAGCAGTATACTTACTAAATTTCTTCCCTACAAAAGTTGTCCAAAATATCCCTACATATAAAGCAGGGAAAAGAAGCAAGCCCACCGTAAGTCATTTAAATTTTTTTGGTTGTATTGCTTATGTTTTAGTTAATGTTGAAAATTGCCAAAAAATTAGATGAGAAATCAGTTAAATGTATTTAGTGAGTTATTGCAATAAGTCGAAAGCATATAAATTATAAAGCCTTGTAACTAGCAAGATAATTGTTAGTAAAAATGTAATGTTTAATGAGGTAGCAAGCTGGAATTGGAGAAGTAGTAATAGCAAAAAGGAAGATCTACATCAATTTTCCTTGATGGAAGAGACAAATTCAGCCTCAATTCCTACAACTTCACCAAATACAATTCTAGCAACTTTGTTAAATTTAACTCCTACTCAATTTATCCCAATAACAACACCAAATGCAACTTCTAACACTAGCAGCTCAAGCATATCCTTTAAAGAGACTCCTTTAAGGAAATTCAAATCATTAATAGAGATTTATGAATCAGAGGAGTTTGTATTAATTGTTCTAGATCTTATAACATATAAGGAGGCAGTAGAAAAAGAAGAGTGGAGGCAAGCTATAAAAGAAGAGTTCATGTCCATTAAAAGGAACTCAACTTAGGAGCTAGCAAAATCTGTTAAATGAAAAGAAACCAATTGTCGTGAAGTGGATATTCAAGACAAAATTTCATGTAGATGGTAGTATCCAAGAGTACAAGGCTCAGTAGGTCATGAAAGGGTACTCTTAACAATAAGGGATTAATTATGAGGAGAAATTTTCTCCTATAACTTGATTCAAAACTGTAAGACTTTTTTTGGCGTTGACCGCTCAACTTAAACGGAAGGTGTATCTGTTTGATGTAAGCTCGACATTTCTGAATGGAGAATTTGAAGAAGAAGTCTATATTACAAAACTAGAAAGCTTTGTGATTCATTGTAAAAAAAAAAGGTGTACATGTTAAAGAAGGCTTTTAAGGCTTAAAGCAAGCCTCAAGAGCATGATACAACAAAATGGTTATGTGAAAAGTGAAAATAAGCCCAGTCTTTATCTAAAGAAGCAAGGTAAAGTTGCTTTCTTAATAGTGTGCTTATATATTAATGATATAATTTATATGGATTCAGATTTAGCACTTGGAAAAGAATTCAAATACAACATGATTGGCACCTTCAAAATGACAAACCTAGGATTGCTGCATTATTTCCTTAGATTAGAGATTTTGCAAGATCAAGATGGGTTGTTTGTTTCTCAAAAGAATTATACAATTGATTTATTAAAGAAATTTAACATATGAAATTGCAAGATGGTGGCTAATTTAATGAACAAGAATCAAAAATTGATGCAAAAAGATGGAGTTGAAGCTGCAAATGAAAGACATTTTAGAAGCTTCGTTAGTGGATTGATATATTAAACTAACATAGGGCTAGACATTTCATTCTTAGTTAGTGGTAGTGTCAAGATTCATAAGCAATCCATCAAAGTGACATTATGGAATAGCAAAAAGGAATTTAAGGTATAATGCAAGGACTTTAAATTATAAAATCCGGTACACTCATATAAGAGATTTTAGATTGATTGGCTTTATCAATAATGATTGGGCTACCTCATCAAATGATAGAAGAAGTACTTCTGGGAATGTATTTGGACTTGGTTTAGGTGCAGTCACACAGTGCTCTATGAAACAACCAATGACAACATTATCAATAGTAGAGGCAGAGTATGTTGCTACCACTGCAACAGCATGTCAATGCATTTGACTTAGAAGAATGATGTACAATTTGCAACAAAAGCAAGAGAAGGGAAATGAACTTTATTGTGATAATAAATCAACAATTGTAATAGCAAGGAATCTAGTCTGTAACATATTGAGCTGAGATTTCATTTTATTAGGCAATTGGTGGCCAAAAGAGAAATAGTTATAAAGTTCTATCACATTGATGTCCAATCTGCAGATATCTTCACCAAAACTTTCTGAAATCAAAGACATGCTTTTCTTAAGTCCTTGTTTGGAGTTTGTGATTTTGAATCAAGGGGGAGTGTTGGAGATATGATTCAAAATTTGTTGTAAAAAAATATAATTTAAAATCTGTTGTTGAAAAATACTACATCAAATTCTCAAAATTAGTTGATTAATTAGCTAGTTATTGAAGATTTTTAATATTTTTAGTTAATATAAATTACTGACAATAGCTTAAATTTCTACATTTAGTTATTTATTAGCCTATAAATTGGCATTTCGATTTGTATAAGCTACATATTGAATAAAAAGTATTAACCTACTGTTTCTCTAACTTCTGCATAATTCTTGTTTCCCTCCTTTATTTTGCAGTAGTAGTAATTTCCTTTGAAACAAACATTAATAAGCCTCTACGATGATTAATATGAACACAGCCAAATCTTTTGACTCGTTTCACGCACATTTCTTAGGTAGCAATTTTATTCCTGCCATGGATTTTGGTTTTTAACTTAAAATGTCCATTGGAGATCTACTTACCCTATTAGATGAGTAGTTTTCAATATCTCTAAGAATATCATAAAGCGACTTAATTACACCCTACTTTTGAACTAGTTTATTAGTATTTTACTTTTACAATATCTGAATCTTGTAAAATATTATCTTGTGCCTAGGGTGCCGAGAAGGGAATTGCACAATTTTGATAACCCTTGATTCTAATTGGAGTCTGATTACTTGAGTCACAGTCCTTATCCTAAGCCATGTTTTCTCTCTTTTCAATCTTCGAAGCTCTATTTTACAATTTTTTTCCAATATGAAAACCTCCAAAATAAGTTGAGAGAAAACCAACCAGCACCTCATGATTTGGTATTTAGATCCACAGGTTCAGATCTCATATTGTATGTTCTTTAAATTTAAGCCTTCAATAAATTTGGTGAAAGTTGAACAAATGTGTCTCAATTTAGCTTTGTTAGAAGTTAGGTTTAATTCAAACTTTCATCAATTTAGTTGTTAGGTTGTTACCGTAAAATAAGCTAGGACATTCACTAGTTGTTAGTTTTCCTATTTCATAGATGAATTAGTTAGAGTAGTTAGAATTTGTAGCTGATACGTTGTTAGTGTAGCACCCCACTCTCGCAAGACACATACTCGACATCCTTAATGACGTCCGAGTGCGTACCCATAAGGGTGGCATGCTAGAACAATCAAACACTCAAAATTCAGTACAAATTTTTCATAAATAGCACAAGCGTATGCGGAAAACAATAATCAAATCGGGCCCACTTTATTCTTAAACATTTCCATTCGTATATGTTACAATCATTTTACAAATTATTAGAATTCAAAAGCCACTTAGGCTCATTTCAGATTCAAACACTTAAATTCATAAAGTCATTACATTAAAAAATCACTTACAAACATTTCCCATTTGGAAAGTTAGTGCAAACAGAAATATTCTTATACATATGATACAATAATTGCGGAAGATTCAAGTTGATACAAAAATAAAGAAATACAAATGCAGACGCGAACTGATCCCGACCTCTGTCTCTTACTTGTATGCAGTAGCTATACTCCCGTTAGCCTAACGGGGTAACTCTTTAGAGCCTGAAAAATATTGCAATTTTTTGGTGAGTTTGGAAACTCAGTGAGTGACCATCCTCGATGGCTCACTCAATCACATAACACATACAATTCATAAAATCACATTCATTTGAGATTCACTTCAGACATATTTCACATTCAGAAATCATTCAAACTATTTAAATCATACATATCGCATACATATGCAATGCTTATGAGACTCACTTTCAATTTGTTACTTTGTTGTGACCGAGTGCCTTTTTCACTGGCCCGTATCCCTTAGTGGATACCCGACTGGCCCATATCCCTTCTGGATACTGAACTGTATCAGATAATGTCCCATATCTATTAGTGGATACTAGGCACATTCACAACTGAACCTGAGGCTCTTATCACATATTAAGCTTTAAGCTCTTTTTCACTGGCGACTCCGGTCATAACTACCTTTATCTTTCATACATTCATGTAATGGAATGCTTCACTTTCCTATATGATCAATCAGTCACTTTCACATGTCATATTCACATTCATAATACATTTATCTTCGAACCGTGATCCGGCATTCAACGTAAATGTTGAAAAACACTTTTTCAATCATATGTGTACTCGCATATTTCTTCGAAATTTAACAATCAAGTTAGATATCACATATTTTATCACATTCACACACAAGTAGCACTTCAATATCACATTCATGCATCAAGTCTCAGACCTTCATTTTCCGGCATCAATATAAGCAAATCACATTCATATCAATCACATTCACATTGCAAAATATTCATAACCGTAATCATTCAATGCAGAAATTGAAATCAGAACAAACAATGAAATGAGACCATCTAGGTCGACTCACATTACGCTCCAGATTGGCGTTAGCTTCCATGATCTGGAAACGTCTGAATGCGGATGTTTATCCTGCACATCAAAATTATGCAATACACACATTGCACACACATTAATAATTGCACAATACAAGTATTCACTTATGCACGATTTGTGTATATAGACTATGTACAATGCATGCTCAATGACAATCCCGGATATTTTTTCATTATTCTCATCACATTATCAATCAAATATCAAAACTCACTTAAGTATCATTTGTACTTATGGTTTATACCTCAATAAAACCATTAGAATCACATTTCATAACTCATTTGCTCATTTTAGATTTTTTCTGAAAACTGACTTTCGGGTCTACTGTTCTTGATCATTCAGACAATGAAAAATGAGTAATTTGAGAACACTTTCTTCTAGAAAATTGTTCCCCTATCTCTTAAGTTTCTGATGACACCAAGACCATACAATTTGATTCAGTATTCCAAAGGTTATACTCCAAATAATTCAAACTGTTCATAAATTATAATAGTACCCTGTACTCAACTTCCATCCAAAAATTGAAATTCTTAGAGACTGAATTAAAACTAAATTTCTTCAAAAAAGTTTTATCCATACGTGTCTAGTTTACTCCAAATAAAAAATCATTCCATTTCCATAACTACAGAACAAGATATTGTCAAAATATTGAAGCATGTTTAATGAAAATACTCCACTCATCAATTTTCTAAAACTGTTCATCATTTTCATCTAAAATTTATCACTCAATCTCTCCCAAATGATTTTAGATGGCTATAATTTTTTATGGAAATATAGAGCAATGTGTTTCGAGTTTGTTGGTTCAAATCTCATGTCATTTGGAGGTCAGGAGAGGAAGTTAAAGCCAAAAGAATCAAGGATGTTCAAATTTGTCAAAAGTTCAATTCCAATTGATCCTCTATTGTCATGATCATGCTTGTGCACGATCGTGCAATCCCTGAATGACTCCATTTTTCTCAATCTTGCACTTCCCTTTTATTCAAATTTCATTCTGGCTCTTCACAAAACAGACCTTCGGGTCAATTTTTCATGGTCATTTTGATAAGGAATATGAAGGATTTAGGCAAAACATTCTTCTGAACAATTGTTCATTTATGTCCTAAGTTTCTAATGAAACTAATTCCATGCAATTTGGTTCAGTATTATGAAATTTATAATAAAAAAACTATAAACTATTCCCAAACCACGACAAAATCCAAAAAGTCAATTTCAAGCTAAATTTTGAAACTCTTATAGACAGAATTCAATTTCGATTTCTTCATGAAAAATAGACTTATGTCTTTAGTTTAATATAAACTTAAAATCATCCCATTTTTCTGTCCATAGATTAATATATGGCTAAAATATAGAGGCGTGTTCAGTGAAACACTGCATCTGCAAATTTTCCAGCAACCTTCATCATCTCTTTCATTGTAAATCATCTCTTTTGCTTAGTCTATCTCTTCTAGCTTATTTACTCTTTATTCCTACTTCTATTTCAACTCAACTCACAGATAAACAAATCAAAAATCCATGATTAAACATAAACATCAAAGACAGAATCTATTCATGCATATCCTTCACATTTTTCTGCATTTCTTCTTTCATTTTTCTGCACTCTTCTCATGCACATTTTCATTGATCTTTCAAACTCAAAAATTATTTTATCTCTATCTTAAGGCATCTTGATCATTAAATATTTGAAAACTTTACATCCAAATTTTCATCTTAAACCCACGGTGTTCATAAAAAATAATCGCTTTCTCATGATCATGTAATGATAAATAAATCACCAAATTTGATTCATATTTCTACCACTCATAAGGATTAACAAGATACTTACTTGTTAAAACTAAAAAATTTTCAAAATCTCAAGAAGCTCTAACTCTTCTTGCATCCACATACATCATCTTAAAGGTGGTTTAGGTTAGGTATTTTAGTGACATTGAAGGAGGTAACAAAAATAAATGGCAAGTGAGAAATGAAAGCAAGATTTAAATGATAAGGGTAAGACAATTTCTGGAAGTAATGAAGTTTCCAGAAGATGAAGAAAGTCACGAAGAAGAAAAATAAGAAAAAGTCAAAACAATTAGTTTGGTCTTTCAAGTTAAAAAGGAACGTGGGTTTAAAACTTGGACACTTGTCCAATTTCT
>JAOTBA010000002.1:22684222-22696627 GCA_025629845.1 Erythroxylum squamatum | reverse complement strand
AAGTTGGTTTTAAAATATTGTGATTTTCTTATGATGCTTTATAAGTGAACTATGATACCATGCCATATGAAGTGAATGTAATAATCGATCATAGCTCACCTTTATCGTAGGATATGTACCAGAATGACCTCCAGGCGTCCCGGTGCGTACCCTGAGGTAAGGGGCCGCTACATTTAGGTGATATCAGAGCATGGTTTGGCATCTGTTGGGATATATAGAATGTTAAACATGAAACATTTTGAGAAATGTGGATAATGATTGAAGTTATTGTTTGTTATAGGTCATTCGCTTTAGGTGATCAGATTGATCAACCAGCTGACCAAGGATCAGTAGGAGTCAGTAGAGTCCTCGGTACCTCGATCTGAGGAAATGCCTCCTAACGTTCCCGAGAAAAGGGAGAGGAGGTATGATAGGCTGCGGAAGCAGGGAGCTGTGAACTTCTATGGTAGCACAGATCCTGCTGAGGCCGAGGGATGGATAGAGAGGACGGAAAGGGTATTTGATCAAATGGACTGCGAGCTTGATGAGAGGTTCGATTATACAATGTCTTTATTACAGGGCCCAGTTTATAAATGGTGGAAGACTGTCCCAGGTAGTACCACCAGGCCTTGCCAGTTGAAGTGGAAAGACTTTCTGAGAGTCTTTAGAGATAATTACATACCCAAGATCTATTTGGACAGGAAAATGAAGGAGTTCCTGGAATTGAAACATGGTAAGATGTTAGTGGCCAATTATGAGATTCGGTTTAATGAACGGATAGGCTATGCTACTGCTCTGATTCCTACAGAAGAAGGCAAGTGTAGGAGGTTTGAGAATGGCCTCAATGTGGAGATCAGAACAAGATTGGCCATCTCAAACCTAAGCAGTTTCATTGAGTTGAGAGCTACTTCTATAAGGATCGAGCAGTTATTGAGTGAGAGACAAGCAAAGACTGGCTAATGGTCAAGAGGGAAGAGGCCTAGTGAGAGTCAGGGCAGTTCTGGCAGAAGATTCAGTAAGCGCCAAAACAGAGCCTTCAGATCATCAGGTAGATCCAGGCAGTTAGGATCTAGACAGAGGGGTAGATTTTCACATACTGGCATTGGAAGGGATACAGCACAGAATCAATTTCCAGTTTGTGAGCACTGTGAAAGGAGGCATGGTGGTGAGTGATGGAGGCTGACTGGAGCTTACTTTTCTAATGCGATCAAAAGTGCATTTAAAGTCCTTAAATTTATTTTTATTAATCTTGGTTTCTAGAAGACCTATTATAAAAGGTTTGTTTTGGTATACAAGTAGTCATGGATTACACATTGTTCAATGGGGTAATTCATGCCCCTCACATTTTAGGCTATAATTAATAGTTGGGAATGGGGATCAAGGTTCTTTTCCTCTCTTTTTTCCACCTAGGATTTATCCTTGACTTATCCATTAAGGTTTCCATAACATCAACTTTGCTTTGAGAGATGCCCTTATCAATCTTCTTAACATGTTCTAGGTTAGGGTGGATTTGGACTCATCTTTTTCCTCTATTATCAGCTCCTAATCCTTGATGCATATGTCAGGATTATTTATTAAATTTACATCAGGCTCTATAGCAGCTCTTACAGATTAAACATGCCTGTCTATGGTTTCCTCAAGTACTTCATCTAAGAACTCAACTGTCATGATTCCCTTTTTAAGAGGATTATTATTATAGGTGGAATTTGCCACATTCTAGTGAGATCTTGTAATGCTCTGATCTTGTAATGCTCTCTCTATCTACTTTTCCAATTGAGTTTCCTTTCCCCTTGATTTTTTTTGTAGATCAACTAATTTAGATTTCAAAATCTTTGCACTTTCCCTTATGAAAAAGGTTTATTCTATGGTTTCCCAATGCATTTTTTTCCTTCAGAGCCTTTGGCTTACATTAGTAAGATAGAGCAAGTTCAATGCTAATAGCATATTATGTTCATTTAAATGTTTCATTTTTAGTGATTTTTGTAGCTATTTCTTGAGTTCAACTTCCACATAAATTCAAGCATATCTAATCCTTTTTAATTCCATTATATGGTCATCCAAGCATAACAATCTACCCATCAAACTAGCTAGATAACTTAGGCCTAAAGTGGATCAATATTCAACTGGCACATCATAATCTTTATGTGGATCTTTGTTATGCTACACTTTTCTAGAAACATATTAGATCTCTATTTTTATATTAGGATTTACTAAGGACTCATTTCTATAGCTTTGTGCATACTCGTCTCTCCATTGGTGGCAAAACTACATATGTTTCATTATCATAGTGCATAGTTATATACTTTATCTTTTTTATAGACACCTGGTCTCTAAAAACCTAGCTCTAAGTTTTCTTCAAGTAACCTTCTTCTAAATTCTCTAATGGAGCTTTATTGAGAAGCAAGGAAGAAGTAAGAGTAAGAGAACTTGGGTCTAAGGGAGGGGGAAGGAGGTAAATTCTGATTTTAGGATCGTAGGTAGAGATAGGGTGTGAGTAAGAGGACTAGAGTCATAATGAAGCTAGAGTTTTTAGGTGTTAGAGGGAGGAGAATGAGATGAGGAAGGTGAAAGTGAAGGTGAAGGCAAGGAATAATTGTAAGGTGAAGGAGGTGCTTTGGACATGCGTGTCACCTATGTTGGTTCCATTTCCATAAAGGTGGCATAAGTTCTAGAGAGATTGCTTAATTGTTATTTTAGGCTAAATATATACATTTGATAAAATTCTTGACTTTGATTTTGTATTAAATATTTACTATTTCATATTCAAATTATATTAAATTACATAAGATATAATATCAATATTTAGATAATTAAATCAAATGAATTGACTTGATTCAATACAAGAAAGAGATTTTCGTATATCTTTTTAAATTGAACTAAACACCCTATCAAATTCATTAGACTCAATATGATCAAAATGATTGTTAGAAATTGAATGTATTTTGAGACTTGGAATAATACTTTAACCATTTAAGTTGCTACTTTTTCATAATATTAATTAAATTTGTTTTTATATCTATAATAGACTTATCTTATTAGAAACTAGGTCACTTTTATCTTTGGATTTGTCTTTATCTTATCCGGGGCCTTCATGGATTATTTCCTTTTGAAAATATTAATCATTTATTAATTATATTTACAGTTAGTTTATTCTTCATCATTCTCTTTATACAAATTCATAAATGCATATAATTGTTTTGAAAAGTTAAATGAATTAATAAATTAAAGGGGCTCAAAGGCCATCAATGTTGGACCTAGTTTCCGGAGCCCAACATCTGGAGTCATGAAAACACGTTACCTTAAGGCGTTGGGTCATTTCAATGAATCCTCATTAGCCATCATCAGTTCATCCTCATTCTCATAACATCTCAAACCACAAGGAGCGAGCCCACACCAGTTAGACACCCAATTCACCACTTGACTTCTTTTTTTTTTCAAAATTATTGTAGCTCCATGTCTCTAGTTTATTTTGAAATAAAAATCATCTTATTTGGAGCTCTACCATTCGAGATATGATTTAAATACTAAAGTATGTTCATAACCTAGTCATGCCCTCCTAACCGGTTCCTCACTTTCTTTTCATCAATCTTTTTCAAATCGAGACCAAAGGCTATCAATTCTTATGGAGAGATACATAAATACGTTAAGAATCTATTAGTTTAAGAAACACTTAATTATAGGTCAGACGTAGAAGTTATGGCCACAGGAATCAAGCATGATTTTGCCCTCAATCATATTGTACCTGTTTTGAGAAAATTGGCATCACTTTCATTAGAAATATTAGATTAAAGTCGTCTTTAGACAGTTTCGAAGAGGACTTCTAGATCTACAACTTTCGTGAAGAATTGAAGAGAGATTTTGCCATTTAGAGGGTCAAAATCTCGAATTTCCAAAAGTGTAGATGGATCACATGAAATGATTCAGTCTAAGACGAAGGGTTTCAGTCTTAAACGAAGGAACTCAATCTCAGACGAAGGGATTTAGTCTCAAACGAAGGGATTCAATTTTAGACAAAGGGATTCAGTCAAAGCTGAATCAGGCGAAGGGATTAACTCAAAGCTGAATCAGACGAAGGGATTCAGTAAAAGCTTACTCAGACGAAGGGATTCAGACAAAGTTGAGTCAGACAAAAGGATTCAGTCAAAACTCAATCAGACGAAGGGATTCAGTCAAAGCTGAATCAGATGAAGGGATTCAGTCAATGTTGAATCAGATGAAGGGATTCTACAGGGTCTTCCTCACATCACCAAAATTTCTAAATCACTTCATTTACTATAGTTGTTCTGTATATACATCCTCTGCAACATCCTAACTTGTAATGGTCATAAATTTCGTCTCCGATATCAAAAAATTACATACTTTATACTGATGGAAAGTTAAAATGATAAACTACAACTTTCTAGCAGACAACTTTGTCTAATTCAGCCTAGATTATTCCAAATTTTCCTTGGAAGTCAAAACACAATTTCTACATTATGAAAACTTGAAAAATTGTCTCAAATTCACTTCCTCTAATGCAATGTCATTCATAACAATTCAACTACCAAATTGATTTTATTAAACTCTCAAATCTTAGCTCATTTGACTCATCACATTCAACTTACATCTCATCATTCATAATTCATATTTTTCTTTTCCATAACATCTCACTTTTATATATATATATATATATATATATATATATATCAATTCATGTTCAAAAATCATCAACTCAAGTTAATAACTTCTTCAAGTTTACCTACTTTCAACTCACATCATCTATACACAATTTATATTTCATCAACACCAAGGGTAAGAGTTTACATAGCTTTAATGGCATTCCAAGCCACATTACATCATTGATATCAAAATCTAAAATACAAAAGATACAAAACCCAATAATTCTTTAAATGCGACTAAAGCCTTGTTTTATATGAACTAACTTCAAATACAAAATATGCATAATCGGAGTGATGCCTTGACTCTTGGTCACTCAATCTCATTCTCTTCACCTGAAGATGGGACAGAAATGAGGGTGAGCTTAAAAGCTCGTGGATAACAAGTTTATAAGGAGAATAAGCAAAATCATTGAAAAGTTCATTTGTCATAGAAAATTCATAAAACACATAGTTCTCAAATTCTCAAACAAATTTAAAATTATAACTCAAACTCATAGTTCAAATATCATCACATAAACATAGCATATACATTTAACCATGAATTCATAACACTCAAATTGTGCACCATATTTGACAATTCAAAGAGGCAATGCACAACAAATGGCTCGAGGGTTCCATAAAACGAAATGGCGAAACTGGAGTTTACACTATGAACAAAATGAGTCCTTTTTCTTCGGATCTCATATGCCACAAGCGGGCAGCCGGGAGAAGGCTCTTGTCAATGTGGATATGACGAACAAAATGGTTCCACTCTTTCCTAGACAAAAGAATATATTCATGTTCAAATCATTTCATCATACTTTCATGCTTTTTCTTCTTTTCATTTATACAAAATGTCATGACCTTTTCCAAGGCATAACATAAAATGTTTCAATGCATTTCCATCTTTATTTCAAAATTCATCAACAAAATTCATATATCGAACATATAAAGATTTCTCAAATCATTCAAATAGCAATCATGCAACATTTATAAAACAATTGAAATCATTTCATTCTCTTGATTTAAAAGAAACATTAGTGGCTCCTTAACTCTATTATAAACATGTAACCCACCTTGATTTCCTTGCTTAAAATGCCTCTCCTCTTGTTCCTCTTGCCTTTGTTGAATTCCTTCAACAATGGTAAAACCCAATTCAATAGGAATCCAATTAAAAATCCATAATGCAAAATCACTAAAATGGATTCTAGAATACTTAAACCCATGCATGTTCTAAACTCTATGAACTAAAATCCTTCCAAAAATCCCAAAGATTCAAAATGATCTTACCTTGATTCTTCACCAAATGAAGAGTTTCCTGGCTCTAATGAAATCTCTTCTCTTCCTCTACCTCTTTCTCTTCTTGAACCACCTCAAAATCTCTCTCAAAAGCTTAGAAATAATGAAACACTGGCTCAACCCTCTTCTTTTCTCTCAAACCATCGAAACACTCTTCTCCTCTCTTCTATTTTTGTATTTCTCCTCTTTATCTCACTCAAATCACGTTTTTCCCCTCTTAAAAGAACAAGACAACATTTCTTCTTCTACTTCTACCTTTAATGAGTGTGCAAAGTCCATTTTTCCCTTCCATATAAGCTTATGGTCTTTCATCCTTAAGTGTCTTGCCAAAAATACCCTTCACACTTTAATTCCATTAACCTATGCAATAAATCCTACTAACTTTGACATACTAATTAACAACAAAAATAATTAATCTATCAAGACCTTAAAATTAATTTAAATCATGCTTAACTTTAATGAAAAAAATTCGGGGGCCAACAATCAAGGTTATATATTATCTTTTAGGGAGTTTGAAATACAAATCCAAATATAAAAATCAACTATTTACTCTGGTAAGTCCTAAAGATATTTATCTAGTATGTCAAAGACCCACATCTGTAATCTTTTGTGCATTATCCTTGAAAGAGAACTTGAAGATGAAGAATTCAAGTTCATTAACAATAACATTTATGAGACAAAGTTTTTAGCAATTTATAGTTACCTATTATTGAACCATTAGAAATGCAAGGAATTTGTTAAGGAAATTGCCAACAAGTGAGGTTTTCCATTTCCCTGCTTCCATTTGCAATACTTTCTACCAGGACTACAAGGTCCATATGCTCAATGAAACATACTTAAAGGTCCATATGCGCAATGAAACATAGTTCGTCAAAGTAATCAGGGTCCCAAACTACCTTGCTCTCTGTAGTCTTTTGAGGATGTATCTTGTTTGCCTTCTCAGATGTTCTAGCTTTATAGAGAGTAGTAAATGAATGGTTGAAATCCATAAAAGGGGGACAAATGATGGTAGGGAGGGCTATGAGGCTATGGAGAACTTGGTGATCCATTACCATTAATGGTTAAAAAACCAAGGGCTTTAGATATGAAAAGAACAAAAACAAATCGAGAGGTTAATAGAGGAAAGGAATCTAAGTTTGAAGTGGTTTAGAGAATTAGATGGTAGATTGGTTAATGAGAGGTTGAAGCTTCGTTATCTAACCCATTCCTATTATAACTTTTATTATTATTAATTTAGAAATTTAAAGTTAGATTATGCTGATTGAGAAATTTTACAATTATAAATCATAATACTATTAAGACCCAATTTAATGTTTACATTAATTACAATCGTCTTAATTTTTGGGTCAATTGTAAATATGAAATCATAATTTAAGACAAATATAGAGGTATAAAGTTACCATGAAGATTTATATATTATATTAACTATGCCTTAAAATAATAAAATGAAGTTTGGTATTGCCATATGACTGACAAGATGTGATTAGATCATATTAATTGGACTTATTTGCTTTGTTTTGTGTTTTTAATTGGCAAAATTAATATTTATTTTATTTTAGAAGGTAAAAAGTGGAGATTATATAAAATTTGATTTGAAATATCTAATTGGAGCATTAATGTCAAAGCCATAAATTTTAGGAATATGGAGTAAAAGATGACATATTGCTAAAATTGATAAGACAAAATCATGCCTGGAGTTAGATTCAATCTAGGAAGTGTAGTCTAATTATGAAATTTTATTTTCAAATTTATTATATAGGGATTCTAATTTGTTTCAATCATTATATTTGGAATATTCATAGGCAAATATTTTAGGAGAGAGAGAAGAAAAGGTAATTCTCGATTCTTTTGTCTTCTTTTTTCAAATTTTTAGCATGGAAAAGATAGGTATGAGTGGCTAAATCTGAGTTTTTTTTATTCAAGAGGAATTAGAACCTCCTTGTAACTTCGGGAGGTTTTCTTCTAAACCTAGATTTTATTTTAATTCAAGTATATCTTAAATCTTCTTCTTATATTTCATGAGTAATTAAAATTGATTGATTTGACAAATAAATTTAGTATTGATTATTCTATTGCTATTCAGTGATCCATAATTATCATGAATGATTAGTACAAGTAGCAAGTAGGTTATTTATATATTTTCATTTCTAAATTATGAGAAACAAGAAAACTAAATTGAATAGTTATAGTTATCTTAATTATTTAATCCAGGGTTTAGTCTTTTATATTAAGTTTATTGTTTTCATTTAATTGGTAAGAAATCATTTCATATCAAAACCATTAATAGTAAGTTTGATTTGAATGCTAAATTTGAATAAATTAATTTAAAAAAATTGAGACTTATTATGGCTATCCTAGTAAGTTTTACTCTAATTGCTTGAATTATGAAAATTTATGCTTTTTAGAATAATGATCAGGGTTACAAATGGATGAGAATCTTTTTTTTAAAAAAATGAATGAATTATAGATTAACTGTAGGACCTCGGCCTCTCGGGCCTCGCGTCCATAGGGCCTCGGCCTCTCGGGCCTCGCGCCCACCCGCTTGCAGATATTGTCTGCTTTGGGCCTCGGCCTCTAGGGCCTCGCACTCTCACGGTTTTGTTTTTCCACAGGACTTCCCAGGAGGTCACCCATCCTGGTACTGCTCTGGCCCTAACACGCTTAGCTTCGGAGTTCTGATGGGATCTAGTGCGTTAGGGCATGGAAAACGCATCTTTAAGGGAGAGGTTTCCACATCCTTATAAGGCATGCTTCGTTCTCCTGTCCAATCGATATGGGATGCCTATGGCTCATCCTCCTAACACCTCCTTACCACAGGGTACACACTGGGACACCCGGAGGTCATTCCGGTACATAACCGACGATAAGGGCGAGCTACGTGCTATCATTTCACTCACTTCACATGGCATCATATCAAAATTCGCTTATGAAACATCAATAGAAAAACCACTATTTTTGAAACCAACTTTTTCCTCATTTCATTTCATAAAAATCGAATATCTACATTGTGTTTTTCAATATTTTCTATATGTACATCATCAAAACCTAACACAAAAGTACTACATGAAAGAGGAAATATACAAAGTCTGACTAATCTATCCAAAAATCCCAGCTGATCGACCTTTGAGCCATGACTTCTCTTGCTAGACACAATCTACATGGCTGGTAGAGCCTCTCCTCTCAGTAGCTAAGAGTCACCTCTCGGTCCTGAAAAATCAACATTGCAATTTTGATGAGTTTTGCGAACTCAATGAGGTAACCATCATCGATGGTTCACTCAATTCATGCAACACATCAATTCATAAAACAATTATTACACAAAGATTGCACTTCACATCAATATCACACTTTCACTCAAGCATAGGCAATTTTGCATTTCAACCAATCAAACATACTTAACAAGATGCATATGAAATGCTTATGAGACACTTTTCCAATTATTACATTGTTGTGACTGAGTGCCTGATCTGTCCCATATATGGCTCATTAAACGTTAAGCCTAAGGCTCTAAATCACTTTCGAGCTCGAGGCTCGGTTTAACTCGTTGAGCTTTATGCTCTAATCGGTGGCTACTCTGGTCACAACTGCCATTATCTGATTATGAATTCATGGATGGAATGCATCTATCACAATCAATCATATTAAGAAACACATAGTTCCCATATTCACATTCAAGCAGCACTTCAATATCTCAATCCATATTACCCAGTCATCGGACCTTCTTTCCGGAATCCACAATCAAATACATTCATTTATCATTCACAACATAATCATAAGCAAACAATTATTAAGAGAAACCGTCTAGGTTACTCACCAACTGCTCCCGAAACTAGTGTTTGGAAGTTCCAGCAACGTCTGTGGGTTGACGTTCCAGTTACTCCTCTATAACAAATAACATACACATATATCACAATTTGCACAATCATAGGTGTTTAATAATGCACATGAATGAAATGAAAGATGTACAATGCATGCTCATGACAATCTCGGGTATCAATCCATCAATTTCATCGCAAAATCATTCTCATAACAAAACTCATCCCTTTTCCTAAGTCTCACTTTCGGTCTACTATTCACATTAAAAATTAGAAAGTAAGACTGAAGTAATTTGGTCATACTCTCTTCTAGAAAAGTGTTCCTCTAGGTCTTATGATTCCATTGACACCAAAATCACTTAATTTGGTTTAGTAGATTGGAAGATTTACCTCAAACATTTTCAGATTGTTCTTATCCCAAAAACAGTGTACTATGCCCAATTTCCATCTGGAAATTGAACACCTTAGAGACTAAATCAAAATTCAGCTTCTTCATATGATTTGTAGCCCTATTTCTCTAGTTTACTCCCAATGAAAAATCATCTCATTTGGAATTCTACAGGTCCAAAAATAATAAAAACATTGAAGTATGCTCAGTAAAACTAATCCCATTTATACTGCTCCAACAGACTCCCACACTTTCCTTTGATCACTCTTTTTCAATTCAGCACCAATTTCTACAAATTTTCATGGAGATATAGGAAAATGTGTTAGGAACCTATTGCTTCAAGAATCAAGTCATTTGGAGGTCTAGAGAAGAAGTTATGGTAAAAAAAAGCAACCAAGTTTAAGACTTCAATCAAACTAAACCTATTTTGGCGCGATTGCCATAACTTTCACAAATAATGTCGGATTGATCTCGTTTTTAGACCATTGGAAAGAGGACTTCGAGATCTACAACTTTCATGAGACCTCAAAGTGAGATTTTGCCTCTAAAAGGGTCAAGAACTTGATTTACTGTAGCTGTCCCGAGAATGTCCGTTTAACGGACATTATTGGGCTTAAGGTTGCTTTTTCACCCGAGAAAGTCCGTTTAACGGACATCCATGTCCGTTTAACAGACATACATTAGCCTGGGGGTGTTTTTACACCCGAGAAGGCCCGTTTAACGGGCCTAATATCCGTTTAACGGACATATGTCACATAAAACTCCCTCCAAAGCCTCTTCCAAGGTTCCTACACTCATTCTAACCTCATATACACTCATAATCTTCTCAAATTCACCTCTTCTAGCACAAAACCACTTCATAATAACTCAAACACCAATTAAATTTCATTAAACCCTCAACTCTCAACTCATTTCATTCATCATACTCAATTACATCTTATCATTCCAATCTCTATCCTTTTTCCACAACCTAACTTATTCCTATGTACCAAGCACTTCACACTCAAAATTCATCATTTCAAGTTGATGACTACTTCATGTACACCTCAAGTTTAGCTCAAAATCATCCATACTCAATTCATATTCCCTATTTGTTCATAAACACCCAAAATGGAACACAAGCATATACATTCATCCACAACTTTTGTTGCACTCAATTTCCTAACTTCATGTCAAGATTTGGGACTCTTCAAGACAAAATTTAAAATCAACATCTTCATAAGAAATGTAGCCAAATGCCTCTAGTTTCATCCTAACTAAAAATCAACTCATTTGGACAACTATAAAGGAAGTTATGGCTAATACATTGAAGCATACTCAGAAATCATATTGCTGCAAAATTTTCCAGATTTTTTTCAAACTTCCAATATATTTTACAACTAACTCATCAAACCTTCTTATACCTAGATTATCTCCTTCATTTCATTTCCTCATCATTCTCTACCCAATTCAACCCAATAAATCACTCACAAACAAATCATAATCTATAATTTATCATTAACCAAAAATAGAGCATATTTATAGATATCCATTCATAAGCAATGTTCTACAACCCCTTTGAAAATCATTCAACCTCCAAACCTCTCTATGCCCTTACATGAATTTTTACTCATCCTACATATTCAAAAACAAAACATGAACATCAATTTTTCACCACCCATGACACATACATAAACCTTGCAAAATCAACTCATCAAATCTCAAGTTACTCATCATTCTAGCTTAAATTAACCATTCCCATGACATTTAAAGCAAAACTTACTTGGTTTAGCTTTGATTTCTTCAAAATCTTCAAGAATACCAAAATCCCTAACTCTCCACACAACCCACGATCACCATCTCCCAAAGGTGGTAGAGATAGGTTTTTATGGTGAGAAGGAAAGAGAGAGCAAGGTAAAAAGGAAGCAAATATGAGGTGAGAGAGCTAGGTTTAGTGATGGAGGAGATTGGCACAAAAATAACAGGAAGAAGAGAGCAAAACCCACTAAAAGAAGGAAGAGAACAAGACTAAAACACTAGATGGTCTTCCAAAAGAGAGCATCGTGAAACACAAGCCAAAAGGTCTTGAAAATGTAAACAATTGGTGGGTTAAAAGACATGGCTTGGCAAGTGACACTTGTCACTTGCCACATGTCCAAATTCTAAGCATTCAACTTTGTTTCACTTAGTAAACTAATCCATTTAAACCCAATTTCTTGGCGATGCTGTCGCCTGCAACCAAATATAAAAGAAATAACTTCCGTTAAAACAAATTAATGTAGTAGCGGTAAGCGGATATCGTTCCCAC
>JAOTBA010000002.1:22672943-22684122 GCA_025629845.1 Erythroxylum squamatum | reverse complement strand
GAAACAACAAAACCTTGAGGTCATGGGTTCGAGTCGTGGCCTCACCCATGACCAAAGAGGACAATACTAATTTATGGGGGTTGCAGGGGGTTATGGCTGGGCCTGTTTCCCCTGGATCCTGGATTGCGGGGGCTTATGGCTGGGCCTGTTTCCCCCGGATCCAACAGTAATGTTGCACTAATACGAAGTAAACTCCATATCATTAAGGTGATCCATACACATACATAAAGCAAGAAATTTGTCTTTTGTCTATTTTTGTGTCAAGTTTTGAAGGTCCCATTTTTGGTTACGAGTTACTTTCTTACCTACAATAACAACAACAACAACAACCCCAATTCATAAGGCTCGCCATCTTGCGAGAATCAGGGAAGGAACATCAATTGTACTCAACCTTCCCTTTGCATTTTACAAAGAGGCTAGTTTTGTGACTCAAACCAATGACCTTTTGATCATAAAGAGTAACCTTACCAGTTGCTCTAAGGCTCATCCTCTGGTTACTTTCTTACCTAACTCGAGTATAACTCACATTGTTTATTTTGGAACATGTGTTACTCTAGGTTCTTACATTTTGTAAGACATTTATACCTTTCACAATTTTAATGAATTCTTTATTTACAAGAAAAGATCCTAAAATTTTGAAAAATATTTAAAATAACCCTCTAATTGATGAAGCTGTTAATATTCCATCAACTTCATTAATTTGGATAATCTTTTTATAAAAAGGGCTCCACATTAGTTATGTCAACAATTGATATAGACCTTTAAAAAAATTAAATTGTTAAAAAACCAAATCATGAAAAAGTTAAAATTACCAATCAAACTATGAAAAAAATTTATCTAGATGAACAATGAAAAGGCATATTAGATTATAGGAGAGTGCAGAGATTAATGGAAAATCTTTAAAGCATTTCTTTGAGAATTGGGGAATTAAAGCTTTAAAAATAGGACCTTAGACTCAAATTTTGAATTCTCTCAAAGTTTCTTTGGTCCGTTCTTCCTTAAACCAATTATGAGATATGCCAGAACTTTGATCATTAATAATTTATAGCTTATAGCTTGTGTTTATATATAATGATTGTTCATGTTAGACCTAATGTTGAGGTATAAGGCAAATATCAAACTTAATAGAATTAATTTTTAAACTTTTAAAGGCAATTCTACTGGTTGGTATAGTAATAACAGGCCCATCAATAAAGCTATAAATAAGTTCTTTATACTTAATTAAGTATTGTGATGATATAGTTAATATTATTTTACTCAAGTTTTTATCTATTTCATATCTACATTCTTGAAGACTCAACTAACTAAATCCTTCATAAGAAAATAGTTAGGAAATTTTCAATTAATGTATTATTTTATTCATAAAACTGAGAGACATATATTATGTTCTTTTTTTAATCAAATATGCATACACAAATTTTTCTAATATGAATGTAATAGTAGGAGATTTCACACAAGAGGAAACAATTTGAGATATAGGGATGCCATTATAATTGTTGACTATAATATCCTTATTGCCAACATAATCTAAGTGTAGAGATAGATTTTGAAGATAAAAATGATGTGATATGTGGTGCCAAAGTCAAGTACCTAATTGTTATATTGAATTGATTATCCTTATGCTATATGTGCTTGATTTTGTGAAGAGTAAGAGGGAGGTTATCCATGAGATTGATAATTTTCACACTATGACCTGATTTGCTGCATAGTGTGCATATAATATGAGACTAATTTTAATGCCTTTAATAATTACAATTAATTGTTTGCCATTGATATTTTCATATTTATAAGTGGCGTGAGGCTAGTTTTGGTTTCCTCGATAATGATTATAAGTTCATTTTCCAGTGCTGATGTTGTTTCAATTATGAGTGATGACTATGTTTGGTACACCAGTCTCTATAAATGATGTCTTTCTTGATTATTATGACCTTTTTAGGTGCTTCTTCTTTTATTTATCCATGATTATAAATTAATTTCCCATCAAACAGCTTTCTATAAAGTTCCTCAAAGAACATAGTTGTCTCCTCACAAACACAAATTATAGTAATTAGCTCTTTAAACTCATCATTTAAGTCGTTTAATAAATAAGAAATAATTTATGCATCATTCAAGGGGTGTCCAATAAGTGCTAAGTCACCACCAAACTTTTCATCTTGTTCATATATATAGTTATAGTCTTACATTCCTTTTTGTTTGTCATAAAGGAAGGCAAGAGTGAAGATGCTTATACAATAGGAAGATTGTACTGTTGATTATAACTTACATATTGAGAAGTATGAGATGATCTTTGTATGTCTAGAAAAGGTATCTAGGATTATTTTATAGTGTGTAGGGATTAGTTCCATCAACTTAACCAAGAAGACTATAGTAAAAGAGCATATTGGTCATTTGAGCTTTCTAAGAAGCATAATTTCCACCATTTCTCACAAGTTTGAATGGGGTTTTAGAAGCATCATTAAAAGGTATCAAACTCCCATTGATTAAACAAGAGATACCTTAACTTATGTAATTTATAGGTATTATATTTGTTGGGTTGAGGTTAAACCTTGTCTATTTTCTATTTATTTTCCAAAGTTCATAAAATTCTTCTAGATTTGATACTAGGCTAGGCTTTTATAGACTTCTTGAAAGGGCCACTAAAAACTTTTCTTATTATTGGCTAGGCTTTATAGGCTAGATGGCTTATCTTTATGGGTTTTAAAAGAAGGAAAATGACTGGGCTTTATCGACTGGATGGACTATCTTTACACGTTTTAAAAGAAAGAAAATGGTTATGTCTGTGTTGGGATGGAAAAAAATGGAGGTGACAATCGATGACAAAAGATAAAGATGATGGAGTGTATCCTTTAACCATAATCACTTAAAAGGAAAGAAGGCTTGCATTGTGGAAATAGTAGTGGTGGTTATGACAATAATGGGTGCAATTATGGTAATAGTGGGTTAGCTTAATTATGTTTTTGTAAACCGAAACTTTTTTGTTTGTTCTTTTTATCTAAAGAACCAAAAATGACTAAGGAAAATTGGTTGCATGACTACTACTACATATGGGGTTAGTTAAAGAAAACGGATGAGACCAAGTTGTAGAGGAGACAAAGGCATAGAGGTCACCAGAGATAGAGCCTTGGGTGATGTTTCTATCGGACTTGAAGATAAAATTTGACTGTGATGGAGAACTTTAGGAGGTTGTTAAGTAAAATGTCACTATTGGGATGGAGCTTTTAGGCTTGGAGAAGTATGCACAACACTTGCTCGACAAAATTCCTTTCTAGCTTCACTAAGACTCTTGACAATTTTTCAAGGCTAAGATGCAAAACCAATTATCACTAAAGAACTAACACCTTTGAGGTGGAAAGATCTGATACCATAAAGAAGACTTAGAAGATTATTATTGTGTGTTTATTCTCAAGATGATATAGGTATATATACATTTGAATTTTTAAACAAAGCTTAATACTAGCCTAGAATTAGCTAAAAGTAACTATACAACTAAGATCATGGAACAAATACAATGATCTTTATTATTAGCAAAACAAATGTGTGAAGTTGGATATTGTATTTTGGAGAACAACTCAGTAGTAGTATGAAACATCCATAACTTTGTATACATTTTTTAGCAACTCCCATTACTCTTTTGTCAATAAACAAATATATTAAAATCTCATTGTCTCAACTGATAAAAACCTTAATATAAATTTTGTGGACTCTAGCATCTTGGATGTGTAATTCCATCTTTTTAAACAATTTAGAACTAACTTCTTTATGCATGACATATGTAGTTATCATATAGTTTCTTCAAAATTTTCAACCTATTTTGGGTATTGCTCTCCAATATACTATGTTATTTATGATATCATTTACTCTTTTTAGTATATCTAAGCCATCCTTCACTATCAAATTCACCATCACCACCATATAACCCTTCTTTTGGTTATTAGTTGTCTACATATTTGGTATGATGGCAACTCATCAGTGGTTACTTGACAATGTCTTTAATATAAAGTTCATTTGAGCTCAATATTTGATTACATAAGCAATTACACTAGACTTGTTAGCAATTTCAATATCTATAACTGCTTATGAGTATGCTTTGTACAGGTGGTCATATAGAGAGTCCTCATTGTATTCACTTTATCTTAAAATTGTGGAAGCCTTGGCATGTGTTTGAAATTGGATGGTTATTGAAAATATTTAAGGTAAATTCTTTACATTATGATTTTTTTACTTTTTATAGTTTTAATAATCATTTATTAAACTATCTTTTATTTTCATTTTTAAATTATGAAATGTATGGAGACCATTCATCCAATTAAAAGTTTTTCAAAGAGATATCTAATGATAAAGGTATATTTATTTACTAATATCATATATTTCAAGATTGGGTATATGATTTACATAATGATTTTTTTAGATATAAATGAAGTGGTATAAACTATTGGTGATCTTAGCTATAATGATTAGCCAACTCATTTTCTTATACTGTTGGTTTGTTTTCTTTAACCTTTACTTTTCGATTTACTTTTTCACATGCAATTGATTTGTGGTGCTAATAATATTACAAGTCAAAAAATAATATTCCATATGATTGCCCCTAATCCATATTCTCTAAGTCCAAGTGATTGATTATTTAATAGCTTATAGTTGCTTCCTATCATTACACTTTTTCCAACATTTATTTTAGAATATTTGAATCACTTTACAAACATACTTATTTGTTTTATCTTCATAATACTTTTGATTTGTACATAATATATTATTTTATTATGGATTGGTCTGAAGTTTTTTAACTAGTTATAAAAAGAAGCATTTGTATGTTTATGTTGCTTTGGGCTTATTTTTAATTTTTTGACTTCATCAAGATTTGACCTTTGCCAAATTTGATCAGGTTCAGGTTCAAGTTGTTAAATCCAGACACAATCAAGCCTCAAACTAAGGTCAAACCAAAACTAAAAGGTTCAATCAGGCTCAAGCCATAAGTAACCCTAACCCAGCACAACTCAAGAAAAGAAAATCATCAGGCCATAAGTAACCCTAACCTAGCACAACTTAAGATAAGAAAATCATACCCCATCTGATGCAAGAACAATAAATCGATCTCTCTTTGTAAGTATGAGGTGAGAAAATTCAGGCATTGAGATTACACCATAGTCCTTCAAACAAAAGTCACCAAATGCCTGAGCCATTGCTAGGCCAGTAGCATCATCAAAAGGCAGCCAAACTCTTTACACTTCAGGCTCATCTTGCATTGCAAAGACCCTTCCTTTATAGTGCTTAATTCTTTCAGCTTTCCCTGTAATAACCTGACTTTATATCAACTGTCTCATTTGTATATACACTACAAAATTTTACTAATTAGGAATTAATATGTGAACATCACTTTGTTAGTCTTGATTTTGCATTAAAAGAGTATTTGATTTGATGGAGGATGACTAACGAGTTTGGTGGTGGTTTATTAATATGGATGTATGACATGTAGCCTAAGAATCTTATAGTGAAAATGGTTATTACACACAATTGAGGATATTGACTTAGAATTTTTGGAATTTGTGTTAACATTGGTATTGTGGGATTTGTGTTGACTAATTAGGTCTTATAGAAGTAGTGGATTGGTGAAATTTGATGTGGATATTGTGAATTATAGTGAAGTTATTAACATGATTTATTTTGTGATGAAGTATGGATCTACGGTTAAAAATGGTGGCTAAAAGAAAAAGGAGTCATGTTGCTTCTTCTATAACACCAGCTGCTCTAAAGGAAGTTACTAGGTTTATCAACTGGGAAGTTGAATAATGATATGGTAAGAGATCTAATAACAACATGGTAATTGAAAAAACCATAAGCATTAACACAGAGAGATCCTTCAAGGTTCAAAACAAAGTATTTATTCAATTATGACTATTTTGTGGGTTTTTTAGTTTTCTTTTTTGGTTTTGTGTTTAAGAATTAATTAGTTTGATATCATCAGTTATGTATAATTCTTAGTTAAAATTGGTTGCTAAAGGTTAAGTTTATAATATGATTAACTAATTTTAATGTGAACTTGACATTGTGAATGCTAGGAAGACTATTATGTTAAGTGACAATATTTTGATTTGACCTAAGTGATCCTACAAGAACTAGGTCTTCATATACAATTCTTTGTTTCAAATATGGATATTTTCTTTCAATTTTGAATTTCTAAAACTTACATTTCATCTTTTCAAGATTACATGTAAGATACGTACAAGTAAATAACAAAGGCACTTAGCCTTTTACTTTATTAACAATTCCTAAAGAACCTTATGGCTAAAATAAAAATAAGTAATCACACCTTAATTCATGATTAGTAGAGTTTGTGATTTAATATGGTTGTTAGATAAGGATGCAAAGAAATAAGTGTGGCGCAGGTGGTGATGTCTATAAAACAGACAATGTAAAACGGTTATACTAACCACTGTCATAACTGTTTGATTATTTATTTGTATGTTAAGCTTTATATGTAACAATTCCTTGAACTTTTCTTCTCCCATCTTCGTTAACATTTCCTTTCCGTTTCACACAATGATGGAGAGAAGTGAATCCGTTTCTATTATTATATTGACTATAATACCAGCTCAAAACGTGTTAAATACATTTCTTTGCCTTTGAAACATATTTGACCGAATTCCTTCATTAGTATCTTCTACTAATCTTCATTTTATTGATAACGAGAGAGACTCGTTCTGATGGTCCATGCAAGCGGATAAATTGACAGTATCTTACATTGCTAACTTCTAAGATTTTTCAAGAGGCAACTTTAGCACATGTTTGCCTAGGAATCAGCAATTTGAGTCAATGTAAAGGATGTTTAGAAACAGTCAAATGATCGAAGCCTTTTCTGACTTGGAGAAAAGATTTAAAGAACAAAAGAAGAGGAAGAATCAAAGTTTTCTTCCTCCAAAGAAAAGATTCAAAATTTATTAGAAAATTATATTTTATCTAATTGAGCTTCAGATATTCAAGTGATATTTGATTGCATGTGGTAAAGTTTGCAAGGACTTCCAATTTTCCAATTTTCTTCTTAATAGCGAGCGGGTGGCAACTTATTTGATTTTAACTACTTGTCTTACACATCATTGAAACTGCAGAATAGTATTGTGATGTATACTCTCATTTTAGTTTTGGTTGATTTTAATTTCTTGTGCTAAAATTAGTCATTCAATAGCTTATCAATTACTTACATTATATGTTTCTTACGTGGAAAGAGTGAAACAATGACATTAATAGACAAACATATGCAAAACCATAATTTCAATCACCGGACCTCATAACATACCATCTTTTGTGATCCTGCCCTAAGTGCCATGGCTAATTTGTTGGCTGAACCTCCACTACCAAACTTCTCTCACTCGAGGACTCATTAGTGAGAACCCCCCTTTGAGTGTAGTTTTTGATTTATATGCCAACTGTAGTACCATTGACTATACATTGGATAGAACCAATGTCTCAAGGAGGACTGATAAGGATTTGGCGCTTCATTTACCAGAACTCCAACCATGGAGTTGATTAAAAATTCTAACTACAACATCAGAAGATGATCAACAATTTCTCAACATCGACTCTTAGCATCACACAAGTGTGACAGTCTAATATGCTTACTATTAGAATAATCAAGATAGAACATAATCATATAGATCATGTTAAATAGGATCTTTGCATATGCATAAAAAAACAAAAATCACATACTTGGATTATTGTTGTAGTTCTACCAGTTAAAGAAAGCTTTACTGCAGACCTCCTTAAACAAAATTTTTTGTTAAAAGGTCTCACTTATCTTTTTGGGCTTTGGTTTTTAAATTCAAAACCTTAATTATCTTTGGTAGTTATTTAAAGAATAATGACCATAATACCCCTCATGAGCGTATGTGATTCATTATCTCCCATTCACACAAGATGAGTTTTAATCTAATTAAAAAGCTCTGCAGTGCTCATACTTGTTCAATAACCGATGTGACCAGCATACGACGAGAGTACATTGCCATATATCTGTTAGGAGTATATGACATCTCGGTTAACAAATTGATCCTGGGGCATATGTCTCCTTGAGTAGACATTGTATGCTATATACCCTAGGTCATATCTCGCACTTGTACTTTTCTTTGATCTCATTTAGTTTCTTGTGTCATGATTATATTCAAGTTCTCCACTAAAAAGACGATGGCCATCTATGAATACTTTTTGTGCGAGTCAATGATCTAAAAAATGACCTTCATCTATTCCCAGTTATCTTTTAAATTAAATTTAATTTTCTTTCCTAGAATTATTCATAAATTTAATTTACTTTTCTAGAATTATTCCATAGGATCGCATCTTGCATGATCTTTTGGAAATAACCTAAAGTGGCAAACCTTAAATTCAATTCTCAATAATGAGACAAGAGTCATAAGGGTATATGATGAGGTTCTTCTCAACCTCAAGGGTCTCACACAATGTAAGATGAGATCTGGAGACTTACATTAGTCCCTTTTGTGGTCAGTTTTGCACACATGGTACGAGTCATGTGCTACGGTGTGCAAGAACATATTCTTACAGTTCAAGATTTTTAACAAAACTATGGTAGATTTTTCAAAAGAGGGAATAGGAGTAGTACTCATATAAGCAGGTCATCCTTTGGCTTATTTCAGTAAGATATTATGTCTTAAGTACACTCTTTTGTCGATTTATAAGAAAGAGCTCCTGGCCTTATAATGGCAATTTGAAAATGGTCCTATTATATAACTGGTAGACAATTCATTGTGTAAATTTACTATAGAAGTTTGAGTCACTTGTTTGATCAGAAAATTATAACTTTTTTTTAAGACCACCTTCCTTCATGTTTTGGTCTTATGTTTTCTCCTTCTTTCCCTCACCAATGACACACTCACATAAGTTCCATAACCCTTGAATTTTTTCCCCAAATCTTACACCTTACCACATTAAAATCTAGAGAAAGTTGAAGTTGTGATGAAGTGGGAAGCTCCGAAGAATGTATCTGAGATTTGGAATTTTCTTGGATTAGCAAGATATTATAGGAGGTTTGTCGAGGGGTTTTCATCGATCTCAAACCCTTTAACAAAGCTTCTAAAGAAGAATGTACCCTTCAGATGGACTAATGAATGCCAGAGGAGTTTTGAGGAATTAAAACACCGATTGACTACAGCACCGGTGTTAGTTATTCCCTCTGGATCAAGAGGATATATAGTATACAATGATGCTTCATACCAAGGGTTAGGATGTGTTCTTATGTAGTATGGCAGAATAATTGCATATGCATTGAGACAGTTGAGACCTCATTAACTCAATTATCCAGTTCATGATTTAGAACTTGCTGCAGTGGTATTTGCTTTGAAGATTTGGAGACTTTATCTGTATGGTGAAACCTTTCAAATGTTCAAAGATCATAAAATTTTAAAGTATTTGTTGAGTCAGAAGGAGCTGAATATGAGACAAAGGAGATGGATTGAGTTGTTAAAAGACTATGATTGTACGATTGAGTATCGCCCTAGTAAAGCTAATGTTATAACTGAAGCATTGAGTAGGAAATCAAATAGCAGTGTGACACAGATTCAGACCTCAAGGTTACCGAATCTAATCCAATTGAGAGCCCCAAACGTTGAATTGAATTTGAGGCAGAATGAGGCATTATTAGCTACACTGAGACGTAGGTCGTTATTGCATGAAATGATTAGGAAAGCTCAAAGCAAGGATCCAGAATTAGTGAAGCTTATTGAAAAGTTGAAACAAGATTCAAATTTTGAGTTTGGATTGAGAGATGATACACTGTGGTTGAAACAAAGATTGTGTATACCTGATGTTGATGATATGAAGAAAGATATTTTGAAGGAAGCTCACTTAGTAGTCTATGTTATGCATCTTGAAGATTTATAACACATTGAAACAACATTTTTGGTAGCCAAGGATGAAGAAGCAAGTGGCCGGGTATGCTGCAAAGTGTTTGACATGCCAGCAGGTTAAGGCTGAGCATCAGGCACCAGTTGGGAAGTTTCAGTCCTTACCTATTCTGGAGTGGAAATGGGAGAGGGTCACTATGGAATTTATTATAGATTTGCTGAAGACTCCGAGGCAATATAATGCTATATGGGTTATAGTTGATAATTGACAAATTGGTCCATTTCTTACCGGTGAGGGAGAATAATAAACTGGATCAGTTGGCCTGGAGTTATGTTAATGAGATAGTGAGATTACAAGGAGTGCCATTTTCTATTATGTTTGATCAGGATCCCAGATTCACTTTTAGATTATGCTTACAGACATCATTGGGTATAAAGTTGAACTTTAGTACAACATTTCATCCTCAGACAGACGGACAAAGTGAGAGTACTATTAAGACTGTTGAAGATATGCTTAGTGAAGTAAATCACACGTTAGTATAAACTTAATATCCAATATACAAAATGCACAAGAAGGGGGGTTGAATTGTGTATTCTTTTTCGGTAATCCCCTTTTATATGAACTTCTTGAAAAACTTGCTTTTTCTTAAAACTATTGAAAATTAGTATTATGAAGTATTGCAATCTATTCGTAAGTGCATGTGCAAGATAGTAAGAATAAACATTTGAGAGTTGAGAGTGAGAATCGACACAACAGATTTATACTGGTTCACCCCAAACCATGAGCTACGTCCAGTCCTCAGAATCCTTTCTGAGATTTCACTATACTTTACAAAGATACAAGTATTCTTTTCTCCGAGCCTCTTCAGATCTCTTATAGCAAGTATTCTTTTTACACTTAGCCTCTTCAGGCTATCTGCTTTTGTTCTTTCTACTGAAAGCTATTTTGAGCTTTGTTACAGACAATAGTAGCTCTAAGTTTAGCACACAGAATAAAATTTCTAGCTTTTGAATCTCTAGCTCTTTTGAATTTTTCTCTCACTTCTGCAGTCTTCGACTCCGACTCGTATTTATAGCCTTCGTCTTTAACTGCTTCTTGATAACTACTTCTTTCTTCTTGTTTCTTGATCTTTGAAGAAACAGTTATTCAGTTGAGTTCTGTAACTAACTCAAACTGATTCATCATCTGACATGGTATTGGGTCTTTGTCTTAAATTCTCCGTCTCATTTTTCTTCCATCTCATTTTTCTTTCGTCTCTGATCGCAGCTTATCATTCAATCCTAAGATTGATCCTTGGAAACCGGTCAAAATAAATTTATACCAAGAATTGCAA
>JAOTBA010000002.1:22635276-22670370 GCA_025629845.1 Erythroxylum squamatum | reverse complement strand
TTGAGATATATAGTCTCTCGAACTTGAAAGAATTTTCTCCACCCGGCTGCAACTATCTCTGGTTCAATGTCCATGTCGTCCTTCCTCAAGGACTCAAAATCAACAATTCTTCCATAAATCATTGCTGGCTCCATTGCTTCTTCTGTTGATAGTGAACTGATCGCACAGATTTCTTCAGAAGGTAAAGTTGGTTATTGAGGTTGAGAGAGCAAAGTATTAAAAGGTTCTGTTGGGGACACTTCAAAGGTTGATGTCAGGGGATATCAAGTATCTTCTAGAATAGGTGAAGTTCTCAACACTATGAAATTTTTTCCCTCCAAACTTCCCTGCGAAAGAAGTAACCGCAATTTTAATGCGACTTCGAAAGGACATCAAGGAGATGGCGGTTCGTTTCCGAATGGTTCGTTGGCGTTTCCTTCCTCTTACTTTCTATATATGCCTTTTCCCCTAATTATTATACAATTAAAATATTTACTCATAATCTCACCAGTGAAATTTTTATTATTTCATTAAAAAGTTTATCTTCTTGCTTTATATAATTTTATATTTCCCATTGTAATTTATATATTGAAATTAGATAATAATATAATGAATTAGATCCATTTATATTATTATGATTTATTATTATGCTCCCGTCGTGTTACAAATTCGGTATATTTAAATGGGCTATCTTATGTTAAGCTAATTATCATATCAATTAATTGATTAAGTTGCACAACAGCTAAATCAGAAATTTGTCGTTCGTCTTAGTTTTCGCATCGTCTTACGTTTGTTATTTTAATAAAAGAAACCTTTTTCTACATGCAACCGCTTCGTCTTACTTTCCACTTCTAATCTTCCCTTCGTCTTACTTTTGTTCTTCTTAGTGTTTGGTTCGTCTTACTTTTGTTTGTGCAGTTCGTCTTACTTTTGTCTGCTTAGTATGCACAACAACGGCGGGTTGAATTCTAATAATCTTTTCGTTAATCCCCTTTTTATAATAATTCGTTAAAAGAAACCTTATTCTTTTCACAGGAACCACTAAAAAAAATTGTAGTAGCGTACAGTAGTAATTTCGAGAATTGAAAGATGAGAGAGACTAAGAGTTGAGAGATTTCGTCTGCTTTCTTTCGTCTGCTTTTTTCCGTCTGCTTTCTTTCGTCTGCTTTCTTATTTGGCTTCCCTCTGCTTTTTACGTTAGCTTCCGTCTGCTTTTCAACTTACGTTAAAACAGATATGACTAAAGAAAAGAAAGAAAAGAAAGATTCATCGGTTAGACGGGACATAAAGAAGTGGAAACTAAGACAAAGCGGAAACTAAACGTTTCTTTTATTAAGATAATTATTATTATTATAAGTAAGACGAAGTACACAGATCTTCAACACAACCCTAACGTATCTTTTATTAAGATAATAATAATAAATACAAAATGATGATGATATTAATAGTAATAATAATGATGAGTATAGAAAAAGTTTATCAAACATTACAATAACGGAAGCAGATGAAAGTGTAAATACAAAATGATGATGATATTAATAGTAATAATAATGATGAGTATAGAAAAAGTTTATCAAACATTACAATAATTTTCGAGTTGAAATATCAATTAGTGAAAATAAAAAGTATAAAAAATAAATGTAAAAATTAAATTGTAATATACTTATATAAAATTAATGTATGAGACGGGAGGAAAAGCAGACGAAGCGCGGAAACACAAAAACCACACGGAAGCGCGGGAACACAAAAAAGCAGACGATAGCACTGAAACAAGAACCAGACGGAAGCGCGGAAACAAAAAGCAGACGGAAGCAGATGAAAGTGGGACGATACAAAAGACAGAGGAAATACCCATCACTTTCGCTTTCGGTTCTCGGTCTCAGTAATATATATATTTTGCAGTCTTAATAATGATAATATGATTATTTGTTATCATCAAATACTAACAATTATTTAGTTTCGAGAATTAACAATAATCAAAACACATGTTAGTATGAACATAACTAAGACGAAGAAGCAGCATGAAAGTGAGACGATGCAAAAGTGAGACGGAAGGGCACCAAAAGCAGACGGAGGGCGGAAACCAGTTTTCTTTTCAGCTCAAGTTTAACCACTGCTAACGTTGGTGATTTTAAGATAGGCTTTTCTAAATTCAACCTTCAGCAAGGTTTGCATTTAATAAGGATTTTAATTATTATACTATACCGAATTAATTCATCATTAACTTGACAAGGAAAAATTGCGCACAGACAAAAGCAAGACGAAGCAAACGCTAAGAAAGAGAAAAGTAAGACGAAGGGAAAGCTAAGAAGCGAAAACTAAGCGTTTATTTTATTAAGATAATTATTAAAAGTAGGACGAAGTACATAGACAAACGTAAGACGATGGCAAAACTAAGACGAACGGGAAACTAAGACGAAGCGGTTGAATGTAGCAAAAGCTTATCATGACAAATCTTCAACATAAGCGTTATGGTAGGTTCTTTCGAAGTCTTAAACATATTCGATTGAGTCTTGATCAACGCGTTTATATCCTCCTATGCAAGTCCACACTCACTATACTGTACGGAATTAATTCATCATTTACTTGACCTGCAAAAATTGCGCACAGACAAAAGCAAGACGAAGCAAAAGCTAAGAAAGAGAAAACTAAGACGAAGGGAAAGCTAAGAAGTGAAAACTAAGACGATAGGGAAAGAATGTAGAAAAGCGTTTATTTTATTAAGATAAACGAAGTACACAGACAAACGTAAGACGATGGCAAAACTAAGACGAACGGGAAACTAAGACGAAGCGTAAGATAATTATTAAAAGTAAGACGAAGTACACAGATCTTCAACATAACCCTTATGCTAGGTTCTTTCGAAGTCTCAGATGTTTTCCTGGTCTTGATCAACCGGTTTATATCCTCATGGACGTCTTGTTCTTTTCAAAGAAAGGTGTTGTTTCTGTTTTCCATTTGCTCCTGCGCCGCGAACAAGCGTGCCGGAGAGAAACTACAACACCTGCAGAAAAACAAAAGCAAAAACGAGAACTTAACCACACAAAGACAAAAAGGACAAAAATAAGAAAAAAGGAAAACTTACCAAACTCCAAAGAGGAACTCGATACCACACCTGCCGGAGAGAAACTGCAACACCTGCAGAGAAACAAAAGAAAAAGCCGACAACTTAACAACAGAAAGACGAAAAGGAAAAAGGAAAACTTATCACAGCTGCAGAGCAGAGAAACAAAAGGAAAAAACGAAAACTTACCAAAGTAGAAAGAGAAACACATGGGAGAGAGAAGCAGCCACATGGAAGAAAGAAGCTGCAACACCTGCAGAGAAACAAAAGATCAAACCGAGAACTTAACAACACAAAAAAAGGAAAAAAGAAAAACCAAAACTTACCAAAGCCGAAAGAGAAACACCTGCCGGAGAGAAACTACAACACCTGCAGAGAAACAAAAGAAAAAACGAGGACTTAAGAACACAAAAAGAAGGAAAAAAGAAGAAGGAAAACTTAGGAAAAACCAAAACTTACCAAAGCGGAAAGAGATACTCCAACCATCTGTGTTGAACAAAGCCGTAGGCCATCTGTACACACAGTAAAACCTGGATGAAAGTCGAACGAAAAAAACGCAAAGCCAAAAAGGAAAACAAAAGAAGGGAAACTCACCAGAGACAGAAGACATCGACGGCGGAGAGCTGCACAGGAAGGCAAGGGCGGAGAGGTAAAGGAAGAGAGAGAAACCTTTGCACAACTCCAGGTTAAGCGAATGAATGAATTAAAGAGGGAGAGTAATAATAAAGAAACAACATTCAACGAACAATATAAGGCGTCAGATTAAACAGACGATCGGGATGGATGGACAGACACAATATTTAATGAACAGATAGCAATGATAAAGGCACAGCATTCAATGAACAGATATAACTGAGAAGGCACAACATTCAATGAATAGATAGCTGGCTCTAGAATTTTCAGAGAGGGGGAGGGAGAGAATGCCACCGTTGGATTAAATGGGCGATTGGGATGGATTGCGGGGAGGCACAACATTTAGAATTTTCAGAGAGGGGGAGGGAGAGAATGTCACTGTTGGATTAAATGGGCGGTTGGGATGGATTGCGTGATCGTCCATCCCAACTCGTACTTAGTATTTATACTTAATGAGAATATATTAAGAATGCATCAATTAGGTTAAAATACATTTTTTAGTTGATCAAAAAGTCAAATTGATAGGCTTAGGCCAGATTTGTGAATGGAGCCAAGGCTCATCAGTACAGTTAATAATATAATGTCCATCTCAGAAATGGCTAAAATATCACATGGACATGATTAAGATGTTAATTGTCATAAGATTATATTAATGTACATTAAGTAATTCAACATTCTCCCATTTGGCCATTATAATGATACCATAATACTTTTAATATACATAACCAAACTAATCATACATAGCTAATACACCGATAGGATATATGGGCTGTACATAATTAGGTACTACTAATTTAGAAACATGACAATAACATCAATATATATTTAACAAAATGAATATCATCAACTTGTCACTCATTAAAAATATAGAGCTACAAAATGTCATAAATAGTGATAAAACACCTATAATATGCATGTATTACACAAAATTCGAGCAATGTTCGTAAAACATACGTAGAACGAAAACTTATGCTAAATTAAAGAAAATTAGGCTCATAATAATCTCATACAAGAGACTTATTCTTGAAACACAGATAAATAAGCCTTTAGTTAGTGGGTTACTAAAATGTTGCTCATAGGTGTGTGTTCAATAGTAATTAAAGCATGTGCAACTTTCTCTTTGGCAAAGTAGAATTTAATATCAATATGGTTAGAACAAGAAGTGCACTTAGTGTTTCGAAAGAAAGATACAATTACATAATTTTCACAATGTAATTTTAGCGGCATTAAAATGGAATCCACAACTCTCAATGTTGAAATGAAATTTTGTAACCATATTGTATAACAAATAGCCTTATAACATGCCACATACTTTGCTACATGGTTAAAGAAGTCGTAAGTGTTTATTGAAATTTTCTTACGAAATAACTCGTCTCGTCATTATAAAGATGTACCCAAAAGTAGATTTCCTATCATCCACACAACTTGCATTATCAGAGTCTCTAAAACCAACCACTTTAAGAGTGTTAATACGCTAATATGTCAACATCAGATCATTGATACCTTGTAGATACCTTAAGACTTTTTTAGTCGCTGTCTAATTACTTTGTCCAAGATTGCTCAAGTATCTACTAAGCATTGCAACCACAAAGGACTTGTGAATACTTGGGTATACATTAGGCTACTAATAACTAAGGCATATGGGATTACTTTCATTTGATCTCTCACAATGTCATTCTGGAATATTGGGTAATGTAATCCTTAACAAGACTATATATTAATCCTTTATAAGATACGATCAATGTAAGTGCACTGATATAATGTGAGAACACCATTATATCAGTGCACTTATAAAGAATTTGTATGTTTAAAACATATAATGCTTCACTAAGATTCCTTATGTAAAAATGGCCAAACAATAATTATTTTATCTTAATCAACATATCAGTTTCATTAATAAGGCATAAGATATCGTCAATATATAAAACTAAAAATAAGTGCTGGCTCTCACTGACCTTCATATATATACAAATATTTCATAATAGATTGAGCTATCTAACTCAACAATTGATTGGTGCATCTTCAGGTGGGCTACAAGATTTAAAACTCTTGAAGAACTATAAGTGATTATTGAAAATATTGCTCTGAATAATTATCAATGAGGAACTTGAGACTAAAGCAAAAATTAAGTGGCATTCATAATGTTGATGTGGTGAAAAAATTAGAGATAGAATTGGATGCTTTGGGTAAGAAGATCGACAATATCAAATTGATAGCTCAACTAGTACAAGCCATAAGATATGATATTTGTGAAGAAAGAAACCCTAATCATGAATGTCAAACATTTGATCACATGGGGTAATTGATTGAGCTAGTAAATTTTGTAGGAAATTGATCTCAATATAACTCTTATAATACTACTTACAATATGAGCTAAAGGAAACATCCATTTTGTTTTTTGTTTTTTTTTTTGTAACAATCAAGTTCTACTTGGATTCCAGAAATAATAACAATATGAAAGGAAGCCAAGCCGTGAGGAGATCATGACAAAATTTATTACTACATCTGACAATCATTCTAAAGTATTGAAGTGTCTCTTCGAAATTAACAAGTCTCCATCTACAACAATAAAATTGAGGTTGGACAAATTGTTAAACTTATCTCTAAAAAGTAGCTAGGTATATCATCTAGTAACATTAAGTCAAACATGAGGGAGCAAATTAATATAGTGACCTTAAGTAGTAGAAAGGAGCCAAAAGTTGAAGAGGAAAATGATGTTATGCAAGAAACAAACGACGAGTAGAAGAATAAAGAGAAAGAGGAGCAACTAAAGAAAGAAGTGATCAAAGAGAGAGAAAAAGGAGGAGCTAAAGAAAAAAGTGATCAAAGAGTACTAATCAAGAATTTTATACTTAAGCAGGCTTGAGATAAATAAAAAGGAAGATAAATTTAGTAAGTTTTTAGAGATTTTTAAACAATTACATATTAATATACCTTTTGTTAAAGCTCTTTAACAGATTTCAAAATATGTTAAATACTTAAATGATCTCTTTTCTAATAAGAAGAGGCAAGGAATTATTGATGGTGAAATTAAGTGAAGAGCGCTCTGCCATCTTACAAAGTAAGCTATCCTAAAAAAAATCAAACATCCATAGAGTTTTACTGTCCTTTATAATGTTGCTAATTTGTCAATTGAAATGGCTTAGTGGACTTAGGAGATAATATTAATTTAATACTATATGACATATTTAAGAGATTAGGAATATATGAACCTAAACTAATTCGGATGAGCATTCAATTAGTATATAGTTCAATTAAGTATCTTATAAGTATTATATAAGATATTTTAGTTAAGGTTGACGAATTCATCTTTCCTATTGATTTTGTAATTTTGGATATAAGATCATGTAGAGGTTACTTTGATTTTAAAAGATCCTCCCTAACTACTGTTAAGGCTATGAAAAATGTATAAGATATAAAGCTAATCATAAGGGTAGGGGACGAGGAAGTAGTGTTTAAGATATTGAGACATCCATTTAATAAAGATGATACTTATTTATCTTTAGATGTGATTGCCTACTAAAAATTTTCATATTATATAGGAAATAATCTTACAGGATCCATTGTATACTTATATCATACAGGGAGAAGAAGGGGATATGACAACCCTAATGAAGCATGTAGCATATTTGGAAGCTAACGAGCCTATGATTAGAAAGAAGAACTTTGAGAAGATTAAAGGACCAAAGGAGGGTATAATCAAGCCTTCCATTAAGGATCTCGCATGAGTGAAGAGCTTAAGGCAAGAGTATAGCTAAAAGGCTTGTAAAAAATGCTTATTGGTAGGTAACCTAATAAGTTAGGTATTTTTATTCCAATTTAGTTTATGAATCTTTAACATTAATTTTTATTATGTTTTCATATGGTTTGATTTTTATTGCATTTGTTTTAAGTTAAAAACAATTTAAAGTCATGGATTCAAGTGTGATTTAACGTTCTTTCATCGTTGGATTGTGATACACACCGCCAATTCATACTTCTCAAAGTGCAATTTTGGAGTCTTTTATTATTAGAAGAGTACTAGTTCAATTTTCCTCTTTTCCTTTATTTTATAGTTTTTCATTGTTTTTGTATATAATGTGTTTTAGGACAATGTACAACTCAATTGTGAGGGATGAATTTAATTACTTATGCTTATCAATTTTGTCATAAGTAGCTTAATAGGCAATGATCTTCTAAGAAACTTTTTAACTTTGAAAGAATATTGATTGAGAAAATTCATTATAAGTTTGGTTGTTATTATGATTTGATTTATTTAGGTAAATAGTTATAAGTATTGATAATTAAGTTAGTTTTAATTTGCTTCACTAATTTTAAAAATGGATATTTGATTTTATTATGATACTTTTAATTTATTTTGAACATAAATTAAGTTAGAAGTGAATTCTAACTAATCATTTTTAGTATCCCAAAAAAACACAATTTTTTTTTAAATATAGAATAAATTTATTCTATTAGCCTCAAACTAAGTAAAAATATTGAAGTTAAAAGAGTAGTACTAGTGATCATTTGAAATGATGACCTAACTGAGTAATAAAAAAAATTCATAACGGGGTGTTTACTTTTTCAAGCAATCATTTAAATGTGCTTGTATTAATTTAAAGTCACTGTTTTGTTTTTCTTTCCATGAAGAGTATGAAAATATTTAAAAATTGAAATAACTATTTTTATGTATGTTTACTTTATGTGTTAGGTCAAATTTTATTGATTGGGTTAAAGTTTAAAGGATTATGGATTTTAGTTGAATTTATTCATATCTTGATGTAAAGTAGCTAAAACATAGCAAATTAATGAACTTTTAATTGAATGAATAATGAAAAGTCTGATTGATCCAATTAATTTGTTTAATTCTTCCCTATAGTTGCTACCTATTTAAGTTAAAAGTAGTAGAGTTGATTTGCTTAAGGACAAACAAATGCTTAAATGTGAAAGAATTTTACAAGTGTAAAATAGGTTATGTTCTTAGCATGATTTTGAGAGAAAATTAGGTTATATTCTTATATAGGATTTGATACTTAATGCGGCTTATATTTAGTTGACTGGACTTGTATTAGCTCCCTAATGAAGCAGGAACAAATTTTGTCAATCTGGAAGTAAGTTATAAAAGTTTTCTCCCCAGTGAAGAAGGAACAAATTTTGTCAATCTGGAGATGAGTTATAAAAGTTTTGGCATGAATTTAGATGAATACAAGTTGAACATAAACCTATGTGTTAAGATAAAATGCCCTTCGTATCGGATCCCGGTTGAATTTAATAGCCCGAAAAATAATAACGAAAATAAAGATAGCAAAAATAAATGGGACAGGACACAAAAATTTACGTGGTTCGGTCAATGTGACCTACGTCCACGGCCGGAGGGTGAGCACTTTTACTAATATGTGGAGAATGGTACAAAGGCTGGAACAAAAAACTTAAAAGTATACAGAGATAATAGAGGATTTTAGCAAAGGAAGGAAGGAATGAGTGTTGTATTTTTCTCTAAGCCTATCATCATATTTATAGCTGATCCTTCTACCTACTGCGCCATAATTGTTGACATCCTTGCATGCCGTCCTTCTAAATTCATTGCATGCCACCAACCAATTGTATATTGTTGAATTTGCATGAAGACGCTACATTTGAATCCATGCAGCCAATGAAAGCCAACCTTATTTGACTTATCACAAGCATCCTTTGTTGTTTTGTTTAACATGCAACCATTATTCGTGGGACTAAGGCATGCATGTAACAGTTTCCTACATACTCATTGAACTCAAATAGAAAAGATAAAATCATCTTGACTAAGGACAAATCCTCTAAATTCACTACTAAGTCTTGTAAAAGATCTTGTCAGAACCTCAAGATAAGGTAACTTGGTCAGGACTGGTTTAGAAGAAACCAGTGTGTCTTTCTCATACTTTTATACTATGGCTTACTACTTCTAGTAGACTAGGCACTAAGGATAATATTGAATTCCCACTACCTAACTCACTACATGCCTTCTGCCTAACTGTAAATGTTAGAATTATATAAATAGATTGGTAGTTAAGTTAGTTATCAGTTAAACAGTTACAGTTCCCTCATACATTTTCTGTATAAATCCTTCAACATCTTGCTGAGATGAAATAATAAGAAATATTATCTTGCTACCTCTAGACCAAGGAAAAACTTGAGATCGCCAAGATCTTTGATAGTGAATGTATCATGAAGATGTTGTTTAATGTGAATAATGGCGTTCAAGTTATCACCAGCCACGATGACTTCGTCCATATACACCAAGGGTGCCAAGAAACCATTACTGTCAGTCTTGAGAAACAATGTCTGATCCGATGTAGCCTGCGTGAAGCCATACTCAAGTAATGCGGAAGACACGAGAACCAGAGTGGGATTTTCATTCACATGGAGATAATAAGGACTAGATGGGTTATCCTCTGGTTTTGACATTAACCCAGAAGTAGTAGCTGTCCAGGCGTTAGGATTAGCCATCGCAGCAGAGTTCAAAGAACTGCAAGAAGTAAAAAAGATAAAGAAAACCAAGAACCGATAACGATTCTTGCAGAGACGTAACAAAGAACACGAAAAGCCGGAAAACCTCAGAACGTTTCCAGAACCAGTAGAAAAGCGGAAGAGCAAAGCTCTGATACCATGATAGAAAACTCAGAAATATTTCTTATTATTTCATCTCAGCGAGATGTTGAAGGATTTATACAGAAAATGTATGAGGAAACTGTAAATGTTTAACTGATAACCAACTTAACTACCAACCTATTTATATAATTCTAACAGTAAAAGAGGACCTATATTGTTTATTCTTCGAAAGCTACCATACTTTAGTCATCTAGGATTACATCTATAACCTCTTTGGCTTTCAATTCCCTGTTGCAAACTGGAAAGATACTATATACTAAGCTTTAACCTTACTGTTTCATAACAAAGGGAATAAAATTGTATTTAGAATGGCTTTTGGGGCTTTAGTTTACTTCATATAAGGTGAAAGAAATAAGAGAGACTTTTCTGCAATAAAGCCACTAAAATGGGAAATTTGCTATATAAATGAAAAATAAAAATCATAATGAATTCCATATCTTAAAATCTACCAAATCAGATGTCCTCGAATACGTGTGCAAGATGGTACTTATACTTGCTACCCTACCATCCATGGTCCTTAGCATATATTTTATTTGGAAAGCTTTTTGGAGCTTGTCACCTTTTTGATTTGGTTTTTACACTGCATTGTAATTAGCTACTAATTATATCAATGAATTCATTCGCTTACCTTTAAAAAAAGTACTCAACATTATAAAAACATAAATTAATTAGCACTCATGACTAGTCATTAACAAACCTTGTAAATTGACATTATTAAAGATATTAAGGGCAAATTGACAAACCTGTGTTGTAAAACTTTTTTAAATTACTTATGAGAAGCCTATTGGGTTAAAAGTTAGTTTTGATTATATAATATCTTCAGATTTTTATTCCGACATATTAATTATTTATGAGCCCTTAATTTAATATGAGATATCAACCCTTTTAATACGATCAGATTCTTCTAAGTTCCAACTATAATAAAAAAAAAAGAAAATGATAATTTACACAACTCTATGGTAAATAAGTACCTTAAATTTTAACTACTAAGGAAATGGCATTATAATTTGACATAAGTTTTGTATCTCTTATAAATGGTCCAAATGCTGCTTCCTCGACAACAAGCATTATTGATCCAGAGAAAGTAATTGAGACAATTTCATCTCTCCTGGCCTCCCTGTGTTTAATGAGCCATTCTTTATAATTCTTATATCAAGCCTCCCAAATAGTGCTTGTCTTTTCTTTTTAATTAAGAAAATAACTTCCTAGAATATTATAGTTGCATATCTCTTAAGCGTCTCACCATCCAAATACATCGCACAAGATTTTAGCTTGTACGATTTTCCTTCACCAAATTATCACCATTGCCTTCACGAATCCTTGTTAAAGAATTTAGATCTTAGAGCTAGCTAGCATAGTTCACTATTCACTGGGCTACTTTCTTAAATCAATATTTTTATTCTTTAATTTAGGTCTATGTTATCTATTCTTTTAATTTAGGTCTATGTTATCTATCCTTTCACATATTTTTTACGTTGAAATTATTATAGAGAATACTAAATCATAAGAAAAAGAAAAGATTTAGTAAATTTAGCATCATATACTCATGGTAAGGTTGATCTAACATGAACCTATTTTTATTGTTCTTAAACATCTGATATAAATATACAGTATAATTGTGTAAGGCTTATAAAAATATTCTTGATTGACAATTTGATAAGCACGATCCACTTAGCAACTTACTTTTTTAATCCTTGTTGTTTATATAGTAAAGATTAATGTACAAATGTTGACATCATAATCAATCTTTTTAATGTGATTGAATACAACGATATTTTTCTAACGAAGGGTAATCAAAGAAGATATATGGATGATATTGTATCAAAAAGGTTCAAATTTTTGCTAAACTATATGTAAAAAGAGAACTTATGATTAAAAATTGCAGTTAGGTAAGTTTTCATAATTTTAGTTTGATTCTTTACTTATTAATAATATACTTTTATATTTTTATTATAATTCTTAATTTAAAATACAAATAAGTAGTAAAGATTTTTTGGTCGAGAAGTGCTTCAATCTCAATAAAACTTACTATTAGATTACTTAATCAAACTACTTATACATCAAGTGGTGAAAGTAATCGAATTGTTTTTTTTAATAATTAATTACAAGAAGAAATAAAATCATTTGAAACATTAAAAATTTAATCATCTTGTTTACATTACTTGTAATTTGAAGATGAAGAGTTAGATTTTATTTTTTAAGTGATTATACTTTTATTAACAATATTATAATTTTTATTTATATTCAAAGTGATTAATAAGAAAAAACATATTAATTTTTGGATTGAAAAGAAGAACCATCACTTGAATTTGATTATGGTAAATTAGAAAAAAAAACGATTTGCAAAATAATAAATTTTTATCACAAATAAATTTAGAATATTTGTTGATGGTCAATTGATATCTTATGTTAACATATTTAAAATTTTAAAGTATAATATGTCACAATTTTAAAAAAAAATCATACATTACCGATATAAATTTATTTAAATGTAGAATAAGATGTTGATGCATTTAATCTGAATAAAAGTATAATTTTTAACTCTTTAAATAGTGTTGAAGAGTTTGAAAATACAATATTAATTGTTACCATTACTTTAAATATTAATTTTAATTAGAATTATTAGATTTACTATTATTTGATTAAACATTAATTGATATTTTTATTTTAATAAAATATTTTATTTTTCTTATTATTATAATATTTTTTTACTTCTTATTCAATATATAGTAGTTTTTATAATTTTGATCCTTTAAATCCTCAATTCATCTGGTCCAAATTTTTAAATAAATTTCTTTTACAATTAAAAAGTTGAAAACATTTTCTTTTATCCACGCATCTGAACATATTTTATGTATCTGTCCGCTGTATAACGTCCCTGTATTATTCCTCTTTTTTTTTTTTTGGGTCTTAGACCAGGGTGTTCATCGGCAGACCCAGTGACTAACCCCCTCGCTGGTTTGTAGGCACCTCACAGGATGGGACAGCTGACCCAAAGATTTAAGGCTGCTCCATACCTAAAGTCAAGGATCGAACCCCTAACCTTTGGCTAAGAATGGATGAGTTCCTGCCACTCAACCATAACCCTTGGGTTTATTATTCCTCTTTTCATTACTCTTTTTCCTTAACATTAAACAAAGACAAAGGTGAACCTCAAATTACCAAGCTCCTGCCAAAACATGCGGAGTAACTAAAAGAAGAAATGGTTTGGTTTTATCTACGGATAAAAGCCACTACTTGCAGTTACAGTTTAATGGTCAACAAGGGACATTCGTTTCTAGTCTTTCCTTTGCAGCCATTTTTTATAGCGTTTATAGTATCCTACACTTAACCCTTTCTTAAGAACTCCATTTACAGACGATATCTGGAAGTTGAAGAAATCTTTCTGTCCATTTGAGTTATTTAGACGGTAATACACTAAATTGAACATGTTTGCCTTGAGGCCATAAAATTCTGATGAGTATATACTCTTCCTGCGTCCATTTTCTCTCTACTCCATAATTTACGTGAAGCAAATTACTATCACATGTCTTGCAACGACAGAGTTGGCTTGTTTGTGATGGAAACCAATTTATATATGTCTTTACACTCAACCCTTTTAAGATTGTGTATATTCTTGCTTCTCATAGATTTATTCTCTCTCCTGTTACCTTGTGAATGATCTCAGTCATCATTGCAATTCCTTGGTAATTGTTAGCTATAACGGGTTGGTTGTGAGTAGTTTTGCTACAATATATTCAACAAAAATGTTATCATTTGCCAACATTTTGTGGCACCGAAGTTTCTTACGAGACCCAGTCCGCATATCAATAAGAAGCTGGCACAGAGACCCTATTCCTGTAGCATGGAAGAAGCCTAAAGTAGGGTGGACAAAATTGAACTTTGATGGTTCGCGCAAAGGCAGAGCTGGCGATGCAAGCATTGGAGGTGTCTTCAGGGATCACAAGGCCGAGTTTTTGCTCGGCTACGCTGAATCCATTGGAAAAGCCACTAGCACGGTGGCTGAATTGGTTGCCCTAAGAAGAGGCATTGAGTTAGTGTTAGAAAATGGATGGAGCAATGTGTGGCTTGAAGGAGATGCCAAAACATTAGTGGAAATAATCATGCAAAGGAGGCAAGTTAAATGCGCAGAAATGCAAAGGCATATTGATGACATAAACTTGATTTTGCCAGAACTTAATAATTGCATTGTCACTCACGTTTATAGAGAAGGCAATAGAGCTGCTGACAAGTTGGCTGCGATAGGGCATGGATTAAAGAAGCCTCAGGTTTGGTGGCACAGACCTCCTGATGGTGTCTTGCAGATTATGCATGAAGATGCTGAAGGCAAGATCATTTTTCGAAACCGATAATAATTAGATAAATTAATTTATGTATGTATCGGTATCCATATGTACGAACTATGCAAGTTGTAGTTGCTTCAATAATCTGCAACTAGAAATTCGTTTTTTAACCCTAAATTTAGGACAAGCATATAGGATGAGCTCAAGGGTTAAGGATTCTTGACTTCAAATATGTAGCTACTTGGTTGAAATAAACCTTATTTAAGGATACAAGTACTAATTTCTTACTTATCTGCATATTAACACTCGGTAATATATTTAACTTTATTAGTTAATTAACACTACATATTTAGCTAAAAACATTTGGCTAGCTAATAACTTTTATTTACAAAAGCCTAGCAAAAAGTTTTTAGCTAAGATTTAACAAAACGTCGCCTATAAATTTTAGATACGAAATTAAAGCTAGATTTTGTGACTTTTTTTATGACGAATGTAAATCGCAGCTAATGAATATTACCGACGATTTTATTACTTTTAGTGACGAATTTGTTCGTTGCTAAAAGTATCTTTTGTTGTAGTGTAATTATAGGGATGCTTTTACAAATGGTAATCTTTTTAACAGTATAAATGATTCAAAGGTAAATTATGGATTCAGTCAATTTATGCGGAAATGAGCTAATTTAGCTTGATGACTACAGAATATAGTTATTAAAACTTGCACTAGGAAATGCCATTGTCTGATAAGCTATTGGGAATAATTTCATCTTTCATTGCTAAGTGATGACTCCAATTAATCCAAAGCATGATACCATAGTTTGCTTGCAGCAGGAGTTTAGCGTGTCCTGCACAAAATTCCAAACTTTCTTTCCAACGTGTACGCCAATACAACAGTAGCAGACTCTTTCTAATATACCTTATGTATCTCTCGAGATATTCCCATTTATTGTCTACTTCAAATTTAAAAAGCCGTTCATCTGTTTTTCAAAAATATAATTAGAAAAAGGAACTTCAATCCTCTCTTGAATTGACAAAAAATGTACAGAGCCACTTTATAAGCATTTCTATGAGATAAATCAAAAGCATGAAAAGAACTGCATAATTTCGTATATTCCTTGTCCTAGGCTTATAGCTTGGTTCTAACAATCTTGACTTACTCTGAACTATATTAAGTTCCACATAAGATCTCTACATACGAGTACTAGTTGACTTCTATATATATATATATATATTCATAGGATTAATTATCTAAAAATATAGATTATAATGTTATTTATATAAGGAATGGCAAACAATAATATTGTATAATTGCACGTCAAATTCTTAAAATTTTACCTACCATTCAAGCAGTCAGAAACCTGGACTAACGGCCATGAATTGTGAATACCGTTCTCAGCTTAAACATAACTAATGAACAAATCTTGGTTGACCCAAAATGCATAAGACGTGAAGGTTTCATTGCATTAGGGCAAATGTAGTACAAGCTACTGCAGTACAAATTAACCAGATGAAGCAGTACAGATCTCCTGATTCTCCAGGCAATTTTCTAATGTTTACACCATTTGCCAAGCTCTTACATGTAAGACTAACGCGATAACCTTCCAACCAACAAGAATAAAATTTGCAAAAATGATAGTACAGATGAAAATGGTTGTCTGTACTACATATGAAATAGACAACTAATTATATATCGATATATAAGCAAAATACATCAACATTTGTGGATCTGAGGAAGCATAAAACGGATCCTTTCCAATGGGAAAATCATCATTGAGTGCAGCGTTGATGAGTTCCTCCAATTCTTGTTCTAAATTTCACCAGCGCTGCACTCAATCATGTTTTTCACCGTTTTGGGACGTGGTTATCAAGAGGCTGCCATCAATCTCATGGTGGAAATTAAGGTAAATCACCCTGGAAATGTATGACAAACCGAATCCTCTAACCTTTTTAATTACTGATTGCAGCCTGTTGATAATACCAACTTTCTTTGCTTCCCAGGAGTCCCTTTTATTTTATTTTATTATTTTATCACATCTTCAAAATCAAGGCAAATGACTTTCCTTTGTCTGCTATTGATTTAGGCTGTATCAGGTCTTGAATTGACGTACTCCCCAACATCTGCAACTACTCGCCCAGAAATTCCTTATTGGAAATTAGAGGCACTGGAGAGAGGAGATTGTATTAATAGAGGATCATTGCAGCTGCCTAATGTTCCAGGCCTGGCAAGCTCTTCTACCGAGTTAAAAATAGAAAGACACAACTTTTCTGTTCACTAAAATCAGTCGATCAAAAGCTGCAATTTTTACTAATTAGATGACCACACAACACAAGCAGTGTAAGGATCAGATGTCTAATGTTACTGCCAGAAATTGGAAATTAACAATAAAAAGGGGCCTGGACTCTTAATACTGCTTGTAGACAAGTCTGTATCTGTAGAGTTGTCCTTTAGAATCTCGGGAATAGATAAGCATTGAGAAGCCTGTCTCAGGTGTAACATTGCACGCATTTTGTGTCACCACGTCTGTTGAGTCCTTTCGGCCCGTTTTTGGCATTGTTGTTATTGGCAGACAGAAACGTAACAGCAGTTAGTAGGATACTGAATACCAATTTATTGAGTCTCGCATACCTTGCTTGATCTGACAATTGTGGTCGGCAGTTGTTATTAGACCTTGTCAAGGCCCATTTTATTGATCTTGATAAAAAATTTATCTTACTATAAACCTGAAACTTTCGGGGAGAAATATCAGTCAGTCCAACACATTAGCATAGAAAAATTCCTGAAATGATTACTGAACGGTTCCTAGGATCATCCTAACATAGGCAGACTGGCAAAATAGCATTACCATTTTGGGATCAATCATTTCAGTTCTTTCTCATTACTAATACCCCAAAACATATGCGTCTATTAATCATGACATTACTTTAGGATTAGCATTATGAAAAAAAAAAGAAATAGAGGAACAAGGGACCATTCTCACAGACATCTAATCTCTAAAACCTCTAATGCTCTGCCATCAGTTGACATGCAATACCTTACTGAATTTATTAGGTTGCTCTTCAGTTAAACAGAGCCTTGTTTCCTAATCGAACTTACAAGCAGCAGACTCTTGAGTCGAAACAAATAATTTGCAGGAACGAATTGAAAGTTGCAGACTCTTAAGCCTTATTCCTGGTTCCATACAAGATGCTTCGTGCCTGAAAAGAAATCTTCTTATCAATGACATTGATATGCCGGATATAAAAATAAAATTGCAGATAATAACAAAAAGATGCCATTTGGTACCAGCCAATTCTGCGGAAATTTTTGCACATTAACAACCTCTAGAATTCTTAAAATAAAAGAAAATAGGGAAAATTTTGTACTTGATGAAAAGATTCCTTCACAATGCTTCGTAGCAAAATAGAAAAGCCGGTGGGTTCTGAGAGAGGTCGTGATCTTATCAACCTCTATGTCTCTTGATACTAATCAATGGCTTCCACTCCATTGGGTAATCTGAACCCTTCCTATTGAAGATTTCGAGACCCAAATTCGACTCCTCCTTTCCCCTTTAATTACGCTCCAAACCATTCCTTCACTTCATACAATAAATGCTCTAAAACCCCTCACTCAATTCACTTCGCTCTCTCTCTCTCTCTCTCTCTCTCTCTGTTCACAATACCAGCAGCTAAACTGTTTCCTTTTTCCGTCACGTTCCTGATAAAGCTTGTGACTTGCCCGGAAAGTTCGGGGAAAGCAGGTACCTTTGCAACAATGGAGGGCGATGAACCCTTGCCCGACCATCTACGTTGCAAGAGAACAGACGGTCGACATTGGCGGTGCAACAGAAGAGTCATGGAGGACAAGAAGCTCTGCGAAATCCACCATCTTCAAGGCCGTCACCGACAATACAAGAAGAAAGTGCCCGAATCGCTTAAATTGCAGAGGAAGAATCGGAAACCGACAGACATTGCAGGTTCTTCGATTCGAGGCGTTGAAATTAGGGCACAAAAAGATTCCAAATTGGTGAAATTGGTTAAATTGGTGAAGTCCGGGAAGAGAAAGAGATCGATCGGGGAATCGGAGTCTGTGGAGGACGTGACGAAGAAGAGAAAGATCAAAAGAGGGGATTTGCAGTTGGAGCTAATAAGAATGGTGTTGAATAGAGAAGTGGACAAGAGAAAGAAGAAAAAAAAGAAGAAAAAACAGGAGATAGAAATAGAAGAGAATAAAAGTGATAATGATAATGAGAGTGGTAGTAATAGTGAAGGAGAGTTGATGAGGGATTTGCCCAATGGGCTTATGGCGATTTCTCCAGCAAGGCATTTTGGAGGTAATGGAGGTGCTGCCACTGTCACAACCACCGCTTCTTCTTCACATTGTGATATCAAAATTGGGGCTGACACTAGTACCTTAGCTAGAAGGTGCTTTCGATCTAAGAACATTGAGCCTTTGCCTATTGGGAAAATGCAGGTTGCTTGAATTCTGTTCTCGTTTAGTGTTTTATGGTTGCTATAATGTACATTGTTGGTTAGTTTCTTCGTTTTTGGTGTAAAACGATTTATAGGTGGTGCCATATAAGAGGGATTTGGAGAGACTGAGGAAGGGCAAGAGGAAGAGGTGCCACTGGTGTAAGAGGTCCGGAATGCAGACTTTAATAAGGTGTTCAAGCTGTCAGAAAGAGTTCTTTTGCATGGACTGCATCAAAGACCAGTATGCTTCTGCTCCAGTGAAAGTTTGTTGATTTCACTTAAGCTCTTTGTTTTCTGTTTGGAATGATAAGTAATGCGTTTCTTTATATCTCGTTTTTTTAGTCTATGAGATCAGTAATGAGTGAAAAGATACTTGCCTTTTTCAAAGCATATCCTAAGAATTCTAGTATTTGAGTTGTGTGTACTTGTAATGGTTGATGAGGAATGTGACTGATTAAAATACGTGAAGATTGAACCCTGCACATGGTGTGGTACTAAGCCCATTTCATTTTCATTTATGGTTTCAAGAGTACTATGACTGCTCTAACTATGATATAAACTTTTGGTCGAGACATTTGCTTCTAGAATATGCCCGTGTCATTAGTTTCTATTTTTCTCATTTGTTTCATGGTGTTTGAATCACTTTGATGGAATTGAGACACGGCATGTTACTCTTCATACTCAAATGAATTCAGGTACTTTGATACAGAAGAAGAAGTTAAAAAGGTGTGCCCAGTTTGTCGTGGAACTTGCCGCTGTAAGGCCTGCTTTACATCTAAACATGGGGACATTGAATGTGAGGTCTGTTTTATAACTATGACCTGATGCATTCAATCTTAGTTCAGAAATTTGAGAACTATACTTACGTGAAAACCACCTTTCAGGGTTTCTCCAAGGATACAAGTAAAGTTGACAAGGTCTTACATTTTCATTATTTGATATGTATTCTTCTACCTGTGCTGAAACAAATAAATCAAGATCAAAGTGTCGAGCTGGAAATAGAGGCTAAAATGAAAGGTTACTGTGATGTTCTGTGTATTGAACTTCTGCAATATACTTACGAATAAGTTGGCTTAATTATAGAATTATCAATTGAAGATCCTTTTGAGTTGTATTATGCATGTGACAGGCCAAAAACCATCTGAAATACAAATCCAGCAGGCTGAAGTCAGCTCCAATAAGCAATGTTGCTGGTAAACTTTCTTCTGCCAAAGAAAAGCTAAATCTACTTCTTTGAATTATTTAATTTCCTTTTTTATGCTTTTAATCCATCTTTTAACTTCTGGATCAGCAATAATTGCAAGAGTTCCATAGTGGATTTACATAGAAGTTGCCCTAAATGTTCGTATAACCTTTGCTTAAGCTGTTGCCGGGATCTCGTTCAAGGTGCTTTATCCAGAAGCACTAGAGCTCTTTTATGTAAATGCTTCAATAAAAGGAAAGCTTTTGTATCTGGAAGGCAACTTTCAGAAACAAAAGCAGAATGCTACTGTAAAATGAGATATGGCAGTAAAAGATATTCTGGTTCATCATTTCTGCTCAATGGGAAAGCTTTCCATACTAATGGTGGTATTCCTTGTCCCCCGACCGAATTTGGTGGTTGTGCTGACAGCCTTCTTGATTTGAGTTGCGCTTTCCCGTTGAATTGGACCAAAGAACTGGAAATCAGTGCAGAAGAAATAATTGGCTGTTATGAGTTGCCAGAAATGTTGGATAATTCGTCATGTTGTTCAATATGTCACGGTCTGGATTATGATGCCAATGGAAAGAAGCAGTTCCAAGAAGCAGCTAGACGAGAAGATTCTGATGACAATCTTTTATATTATCCTACTACCACAGATGCTAAAGGTAATAGCCTTGAGCACTTTCAGAAGCATTGGAGCATAGGTCAACCTGTAATCATCCCTAATGTGCTTCATGGTACTTCTGATCTGAGCTGGGACCCAATAGTCATGTTTTGTACTTATTTAAAGAACATTGCTTCCAAATCTGAGAATGAGCAACCTGACACTTGCTTGGACTGGTTTGAGGTTAGTATTTCCTAAACTTCCTGCAAAATGCCTTCAGTGCCTATATTTGCATCACCAATGAGGGAGAAATGGAGATGCTGGGCCTAAAGGGGCTTGATGGTTGGCATTGAGGGGCAGTCTCTTGGTAAAGATGAAAATTGTAGTAATCTGATTCACAAGAGTGTCTTGAATACATACTGTGACCTTAGATAAATCTCAAATGATGTTTGCAGAATTTAGGATATCAAATTGCTTCAATGGTGCATTTGCAACAATGAAACAGGAATTCATAGTTGGGAATTGGACCCCTCTGATACTAGTTTATAGTTTTATTTGCAGAACTATAATTCTGATTGTTATTCTAGATAAAATCTAGGCGTGATACTTGAATTTCAGTTCTTAGAGAGAAGAATGTAAGTTCATTCCTGTTGAATTTAATCACATTGCATTTCAATTTCAACTTCTGTGTTAATTCTAATTCTACAATCCACACACACTTTCGGTTGCTTTTCCAAGGTCCATGCTATGCTTTTGTTATTGGTCCTGAAACTCTGCAGAATGTGCTGTTGACGAGTTCCGAATTGTGCGGACCAATATAAAGTAACTTTGCAGCAGTTGTTATGTCCCTACTGAAATAGTGAATCATAAATGTTCTTTTATGTTTTCTTTAGGGAATGACAGTTTATTGGTTGTTTAGTTGAATGGACAATATGAATACTACTCTAGTTCTTAAGTACAATACTTTAATGCCATGCTGTAGGTAGAAATTGGCATAAGACAATTGGTCATGGGCTCCTTTAAGGGTCTGACCCATGCCAACATGTGGCATGAGAAGCTAAAGTTGAAGGGTTGGCTTTCTTCACAATTATTCCAAGAACATTTTCCAGCTCATTACAGTGAAATTCTTCGTGCTCTGCCTCTTCCAGAGTATATGGATCCTATGTCTGGTGTTTTAAACGTTGCTGCAGAGTTACCACAGGAAACTTTGAAGCCAGATCTTGGCCCATGTGTTTATATCTCATATGGAAGTGGTGAGAATATTGTTCAGGCTGATTCTGTCACAAAATTACGTTACAATTCATATGATGTGGTACGCAGTTCTGGTTCCCATCTGTCACATTCAATCCTTTTACTGAAAATTTCTTATAATTTGACGTTCAATGTCTTCAATGTTAATTTTCCACCAAATGAAGATAATCTCTTGATACTAATTTACACCTGCCAAAACTGCATTAAAGTGAGGGCAAGCAACTTTTTGAAGAGACATTATCAATAATGAACCTCTTGTTTGGTGGCTGGCCTTGCTATGACTACATGTGACATCAAAAGATAGTATGCCATGCATTTCTCGTTCATGGCATTCTTGCTTGTACTAATTTTATCAGCCAATTGTATTTGAGTATTCTATATTTTTGCTAAGGCTTAGTCTAGAGTAATTTGACCTCCAGAACTGTGGCTGCATCTAGTTTACTCAACCCAAGCCGTATGTGTATCCTGATGACTTCCATACCTTAGGACACCCCCAATTTCTATGCTCACAGCTTTCTCTTTTTACCCCACTCATGCTGCACCTTCTACTTTTATATTCTACTTCCAATATATATGGTTGTAAGTGTAGGGATGAGAGATTAGCTGATAACTTATTTGTTTCTGATCTCAGGTTAATATATTGGTGCATACTAGTGATGTTCCTGTATCTACAGAACAGCTTAATTACATTAGAAAATTAATGAAGAAACACAAGGACCAGAACAAGGTGAATGGGGAGGAACCTTTGGATTGCCAAAATATGGAAGATGTTAAATTGCATGATTTGGTTGGAGAAGAAATGCAATTGCACAAGAAAATTACTAGAGCATCTTGGTTCTCGGCTGCTTCGCATGAGGCACATACTTTAAGCCCAAAGGATAGGGACATGCTCTATGATGGAGAATATAATTCTGAGAGTGATTCTGATACTGATACAGACACTGAAGTCTCAAAATTCTTCTTTAGACCTCTCAAAACCTCAAGGACATCAGAAAAATCGAAGTCTTGTATGAAGCTTGCAGATACTGCAAATGGTTTTAAAGAGAAAAACCCTGCTGAGACTTGTGGTGCTCAATGGGATGTCTTCCGACGCCAGGATGTGCCAAAACTTTTAGAATACCTAAATAGGCATGCTAAAGACTTGACACCTACAAATGGCTTCAGAAAGCATGTAAGTCGTGGCCTTTGTTTTACTCTATTAGCAGGTCAGACTAAATAATAATATACTGTTGCCCTTTTGCAGATTGCGCATCCGATTCTTGACCAGATTTCCTTTCTTGACACAGCTCATAAAATGAGGCTTAAGGAGGAATTCAGTGAGTATTACTTCAACTATTCATTTCTTAAAATTAAAACACGGCGTTTTTCTAATCATCCAACACCCTCTCTCCACACCTGTTTCTAGAAATTGAACCATGGACTTTTGAACAACATGTTGGAGAGGCTGTCATTATACCTGCTGGATGCCCATATCAGATTAGGAATCTTAAGGTAATCACTGTTAACACCTGTAGAAATTTAGTCTTTAGTTAATAAGAGACTTAACTGGTAGAAAGTGCTTCGAACACTTAAATAGCTCAATTAATGGTCCTTTCCATTAAGTTTTCAGGAACTCCTTATCAGAGCACTACCTAGCAATGAATACTAAGTATAGATGAAATTCCATTCCTCAACTTCAGTATCTACTATGTGGATTTCTTTTAGTCATTCAATCATGTTCCAGCTTTGCCTTTATGCCATTGTGAAATCCAAGGACAGAAATGGATGTACTGAAATAGTATCGTTTTTTTACTATAGTTAAAATTGACTTTTTCCAACCTAATCTATTTTATTCTATACTGATTTGCATTTACTTCCAATGTTATTCTGTTTTCGGAAACCGCAGTCATGTGTCAATGTGGTTTTGGACTTTGTCTCACCGGAAAATGTTACCGAATGCATTACTTTGAGTGAAGAACTGCGTCTATTTCCAAAGAACCATAAGGCAAAAGTTGACACTCTAGAGGTAAAGCTTAAAGAAGAATACTACATGCTTATTCTATTTAATAGTTAACACTTACGGAGTTTTACGTTTGTTTACAAATCAGGTGAAGAAAATGGCCCTCTACAGTATTAGTAGAGCAACCAAGGAAATTCGTGAACTTACACATGCTGAGTAGGTGCTCACAATGATACACGCAACTCCTGCTACTTGCTTCTGTCTGTATCTCCAGCATGTCATTAGTTTCCAATATATCAAAATATCCATTTCAAGTTCAAGATTGCTATATTGCTTTTAGTTGAGGTTTTATGGAAGGTGCCAGACACTCTCTATCACACTCAAATAATCTCTATAATAAGAGAATGTTTGAGAAAGTGGTGGGAGTATTATGCATCGGAAGGATACCTGAATTATCAGATAATTTGATGCATTATTTAAGCATTTTTAAATGATCTAACTATTGTTTCACCATTCATGTTTCTAAGCAATTAGAAACCCACATAACCCAGGACCAGTGACTAAGTGCAAGAAGTGGAATTGGAGTAGACAAGAAATGGGAACATGAAATGGATCGTTCATCGGTAGGAGCATCCACCATCAACTTCTGTCATTTTATGATCCAAGCCCCTATAATTGCTTGTATTTTATGCAGAATCTTGGAAGGATACCTCCGATTTGCAAATGGAAAGTTACCCTTTTTTTTTGGGCCCTTCTGTATGTAAATGTTGTCTATAGCGATTAATCAATTATATGCCGAAAAAGTCTGGTGTATCATTGCTGCTTCTTTGTCTCACCCGGTAGAGAGTCTCAGGCTCAGCCTCTGCAAGTGCAAGGCATGGATTGGCCACCATTATCAACTTTTGCAGTCGATGAGACGGTCAGGACCTTGGTTATTCCCGCCCTTGATTATTGCTAGTCTTCAAAATTCAGCACGATTCCACCTATGTAAAAAACAGAGAGTAGATTTTACATCTTCATTTAAAGGATCAAAACATCTTATTATAGTCTATTTATATATATATATATATAAATTTTGTTTAATTGTTGTTCTCAGTCGGATCGGATGTTGAAGTCACACTTAAAAATACAACATAATGCTTAAAAATCTACAAAAATGAACATTTGTGAATTCTTAAAGAGTATATATTTGTAGATGACCCATCATTAAAATATGAATGACTTTGATATTATATTTAATTTTTTCGTTAATCTCCGTTTAATTTATATACAGTATGATAATTTGCTCAAATCCATGTATGTTGCCCAATTTGCTGGAGAGCCCGCCCGCCGTTGCCGTTTGCCATTGACTTGATTATGCTCCATGTCATGACTTCTGAGAGCCCAATAGCCAATTGGATGTCAGAGCTAAATCGCATATTTCATGAAGTTAATTCAGATTACGTATTTAGAACTCCAACTTTTCCACCCAATTGCTAGTTATATTAGAATTGGAAAATCAGCCAGCTTAGTTCTGCCTAACAAATTTGACTTCAATCTGAACATTGATCAAACAAAAGAGAACCGAAAGCATGGCAAAGTGGATATCCATCCCAATAAACTAAATATGTTGGAAGTCTACTATGCAGATTTAAAGGTCACAACACAAGCAAAGAATTCAACTCTTGCAGCCGCATCCCATTGCTTAATTTGAAGATTCTTTTCCCCTTGACAAACTGTATGCAAGAGAAATTATGTTCTGGAGATGATCAAAAAATAAATTACAGGAGCAAAATTTTATATAGAAAAGAGGAAAAGAAAAAAAAAATCTCAAATTTTAAAGAGGCGGTACAAGAGTTGAGTCTCCTATTATTTCTTTAGAACTGCTATAATTTTGAGTCCTAGCATTGTCTCAAAGGAACGAACAGCAAGAAACGGGAACCTTCTTAAGGGGCCATAAGCCCATCGATGGTGTAGGAAAGTGACTTTGCCCAGTCAGCCTTGAGAAGTAACGTTTGTAATGTATGCATGACATTGTACTTCGGATCTAGCTTCCGCTGCCAACCCTAAAGAATTTAGAGCATTGACAAGAACAGATTCTAGTGAATCACATGAGACAGCATGATAACAATGGTGAAAACAACATTAATACATTAAAAAAAAGGCCATAGAACAAACAAATAGATACTTTTCATATGACATGGTGATCTTCATGCTGCATTTGCGAGCAACTACAACAGCCACCTAGCCAAATATTCTTTTAGCTTCTGAATACTGGTCACTTCAGTGACATTCTTATATAGAAATAAAGCAGAAGTTGATATGGATTCATAAATGGGAAACATTGTCCCTTTTACCAGACATCAGTTTAGAGTTCAGACTTTGGAGTAATTATAAATGTCATTCATTTGGTCTGTTCCTATCCTAAAATAATTTCCCTCTCAAATACTATGATGCGTATGAACCGTACAGTTCTTATTCTCATAATAACTCGGCCACAGTTTGCTCACCAGTTTATCGACCTAGCGTGATGAAATGTCAAAGAAATCAGGTATTTGTGCTAAGTATGGCAACATGCCTCATGGGGAAGGGGCAGAATTAATGTACCTCAAGAACCAAAGTTGTGACCATTACAGTGCACACATTGCCGTCAATATTGACCTTGTGACGCCTGACTTTCTCAAGTAATTGCTGTATGCACTCAGCAGGATGCACTAGATCACCTTCCGGAGTGGCCCAAAAATCAAATGCCACCTCCACCTCCTGTCAAACCAAAGAAACTGAAATTTGTAGGTACAGAAAAAGTTTTGAGGGAAAGAATTCTTATAACCAGTGGAGTAGCTTAGCTTAGCTTTTTTATAAGCCCAATTCAGTTGAGGGTTTACATGCATGCATATTAAAATTGCATTTAATTCAAACAAAATTTAGCAGAGCATACTCTCTTACTTTAACCATAATCTCCACCTATGCAAATTCAAGCTAAGATTCCAAACAAGCATGCCAAAACTGCTAAAGGTAAAGAGGAAAGCAGATCTTACAAGCAACAGAACTTGATTAACATTCCAGTTTCTTACATCTAACTGCAACTGAATTGATATTCAACTACATTGAGACAGAAATGTCAAAATATGCACCTATTTACCTCAACAAAAGCTTTTGGATTTGGACAATTTTGTTGCTTTGATAATCTCAGCGTGCACTCTGCTGCAGTCCGGCCATCTCGACGAGCAACAGCCTTGAAAAATTCAAGCAGGTTCACTCTATCACGTTGTGAAAGTTCAGCAGTCATACCCACATCGAGGAAAATGACATGAGGCTTTGATTTAAAAGGGTTTTTCCTAGAGGACTTGCTTTGGGCCATCCTAACAAGGATATTTCCAGGATGCATGTCTGCATGGATAAAATTGTCCACCTAAAGAAAAGAATAACCATTTTCAAATAGAAATATCCATAAAATATACAAAAATTCTAGCTGATAACTAAATATAACACAAGCAAATGCTTGTAAACAATTGAGCATGCAGAAAGGATAAAATTATGTTACCAGAAGCATTTTCAGGAGAGCGTGGGTCCCAATGTGAGCAAGTGCAGTTTTAAACTGATTGTGTCCATCAAGTTCCTCCACAAAGTGCGACACACTTTCCCCGTGCTCATAAGTTTCCACCAAAACAGCAGGATGCACTAGTGGATACACAGGCTTAGGAAAAGAAACATCCTTCCATCTTCGGAAGTTATATATAAACCTACTCAAATGTGCAGCTTCCCTTGCAAGGTCAACCTGAGACATCATGAAAACTGCAAACTGTTGCACACTTTCATCCAATCTCAACCAATTCAAGGTTGGAATGAACTTTGACGTCTTTGCTATCCAGTTGATTATCATAAAATCTCTCCTAATTGATTCACCAACACCAGGATGTCTAACCTTCACAGCAACTACCATAGGCTTCGCCTGCTTTTGACCAGGATATCGAAATTTCAGTGAGGCCCGATGCACCTGAGCAATACTTCCAGAAGCTACAGGAATCTCTTCAAAATCCTCAAAAATTTCACTAAGTTTTCGACCAAAAGCTTTTTCAACAGTCTTTCTTGTGTATGGAAAGCTGTGTTCAGGAGCTTTACTGTGAAGCTCTGACAGTTTTGTGCACAAATCTGTAGGGAAAAGATCTGGTCTTGTAGCTGCCCATTGACCCCATTTTATGAATGCAGGACCTGCCCATTCCAGTGTCCGATGAACAATCTGAAGCCAAAATTTCCTGAATTCTGGCCCAAAAAGCTCGACAAATGGTGCCATCACTAAGCTGGGGGTAAACAGAACCGCTAAATAGAGAGCTCTTACTAGCAAGATGAAATCTTCCACAACTGATGAAAACACAGATGTCATATAAGCATGGCCATCTTGTGCGCGCATATACAAGGAAGTTGGTGATGAGAAGTAGTCTGTATCTACCAATGTCCTTTCTGCCCATGCTACCTGCCCACACGTGAATGCAAGAGCACTGGGGATTACCAAATGAGAGCGTGTCAATGCCAGGCTGACTGCTTGAGCAATCCTGCTTATGTGAGAAAATGCCCGGCTTCGGGCAGAGCCCTTTCCAAAAAGCTTCTTCCATTTGACTTGCGCATGGTATGCAACGGTACCTGTTGAAATCGTGGAGAAATTTCTCAAAGTGTAGTTCGTTAAATTGACAAGTTGGGAAGATGCATGTCGATGAAATCTGTATTGAGGCAAACGTAAGCCAAATGTTACTACTGTCCCATGATGCCTTAATTCTGACTGACTACTTCTGGGGATACATCTAACAGCTCTTCTAATATTTCCAAATGCCAAAAATCTGCATCCCAACAATTATATATTAGATCTCCATTCCTCAAGATTCCAAAACCAAATTTTAACTTCGCCTAGAACTAAAAAAAATAGGGGATCAAAGTTTCTCAAAATTCGCTCAGTAGCTCCTTAAACCAGCTGACATTCTCATCAGGTAATATGTATAATCTATCATGTAATTGCTTCAAATAAGCCTTTCTAATTAATAAAGCTACAAATTCATATAAGCCAAACACCAAATTGAGGTCCTTGCAGAACAATCACGTTCCTTAGAAACCCGACGACCCAAAACATTGCTAGAAAAATAAAAAGAAAAGAAACCCGGTGATGGAGTAACGAACCTCGACATGGCTAGAGGAGAGAATCTGAGAGAAAGAGGAGGAAGAGACTAACGAACGCAGGTGGTGAAGAATACCAATAATAAGAGAAGCAGTTGGTGTAGGTCCAAGCATTTTCTCATGGATTCAGGCGCGCGTGTTCAAGAATTATCTTCCGTTGTAATAAGGGAGAAGTTGATCGTTGCTTTAGATCAGTGAATGAAGACCTAAAGAAGAAGGGCGAGGACAGACATGAAACAGGCAGCGTCCTATCGGCGCAACGAAAGAAACAGACAGAGAGATAGACAGGAGGAAGGGAAGAAAGACGTTAATTGGGCTTATTCTCCCACAAGAGCCTTCTCAAGGTCGGTGCCAGCCTGCATACGCTACATCAATGCAATTATGTTCCCTTTGTTGAACCTAATGAATGTTTTACGATAGAAGTACAGTATTACCAAACTTGTGATTATATTAAAATTTATAAATCTAAATACTCTACAAAATAAGCTCGAAATACAAGAATATGATTAAGTGTTATTGTATCATATTGGGAGTAGGCAATCTCACTAATTTCCTTACTAATTGCTTAAAGCTCTTAATAAGGGGTAATTTGTTTCCACTTCTCTCTCGTGACTTTTAGTTTTCCTTTTTTATCTTTAGTTTTTATTTTTTTTAAAATAAAAACTAAAGATTATTTAATTTGTAATGTTAATGTAGTTATGTTATTATTAATGCTGATAGTTGCATGTTAGATAAAACTTAAAGATAAATTTTTTTATTAATTAAATTTATTATAATCTCTTATATAATATTTATTAATAAATTATCAATAAAAATATTTTATTTTATTAAGATAAATAATTTTGAAATTAAATTTTGTTTATAAATTAATATTTATTTTAAATAAATTTTAATTATTAAATTAAAATTTTATTTGAAGTTTATATATTATGAAAATATTCTTAAATTTAATTATATCTATTGATAATTATCAAATCAATTTCATTTAATATATTTTTATAAATTATTCATAATTTTAATTAATTAAATATAATATTAAATTAACTTAAATTGTTCGTAATTCTTATTAATAATTAATATATTAAATAATTAAATAATATATATTTAGTTGATAGTAAATTAGATTATAAAAAATAAGAACAGAAAACAAAAACTACTTTTTGTGGTTTTCATAAATTTTGAAAACTGGAAAAGATCAAAACTAAAAACTCAAACAAAAATAAAAAAAATAAAAAACTAGAGAAATAAATGGAAACAAACAAGCCCTAAATGATTTCTCTTTATGGGTTACAATGCTAGAACATGAAGTTACCTGTAGTACTTTTTTGGTTTGATAAATAGCATGACACTATATTTTTAGTATGCTAGTTTATGTTTGAACTTGGATCTTGAGCCATTTGTATTGTTTGACCACCTAACCATACGTACCTCTCAAATAATTAGTCCTACATCCTTTTCTTTTTTTTTTGATCTTATATCAGGGTATCCACTAGCGGACCAAGTGACTAATCCCCTCGCTGGTTTGTAGGCACCTCACAGGGTAGGACAGCTGGCCCAAGAATTTAAGGCTGCTTCATACCCAAAGCCAATGATCAAACCCCTGACCTTTAGTTAAGGATGGAAGAGTCTCTTCCACTCAACCACACCCCTTGGCATCTAATAAATAAAAATGTGTTCAATCAATTTATCAAATTCTTACCTTGTAATATATATTCCTTAAAAATTCTCCATGCATGATTCTGTTTTCCTAAAAGCATTACTCATTTCATATCTTCTAATAACATTTTAAGCTTGTGCCTCTTGTGTGTTTGTTTGCTTTTAGATCTCCCTCTTCCTTTCCCTATCCCTTTCCCTCTTGTTCTCACGTTAGAATTAGTGACAAAAAATTGATTTTTATCAATTGAGTTATCACCTTACCATGTTAAGAAAAGATAGAGAAAAAGTCTAGTGGAAGGAACTGAAAGATCCTAAATCAAAGAATGAGTTTGGGGGTTCGATTGCAGGGTGAGGAAGGTGTTAGGCATCTCACCGTAGCATCTAAATGATTACCTAGGTCTTAAAATTTTTCACAAGAATCAAAATTTTAAAAGAAAATTGGATATGGACTATGAAATGAAATGTTTGAAGATGTAAGAAAAGATTTTATAAAATGAAAGTGTATTAATAAATTCTTAAGAGTTTATGATTTTAAATATGGATTAAAATAAAATATTTAGAGCGATATATAGGATTCAATAGGCTAATATTTTACATATTATTTGGGGTTAATTTACTTGGTATCTAACACCCTTATAACATGTTTTATACGGATTTTATTATGTTTTTCTATGATTAGTTCATTATCTTATAGGTGATGAATTTAAGTAATAAACACAAGAATAAGTACAACTTTCTCTATAATTTTTTATTTTATGTGATTTTAGAGTCTTTGGAAATCTAACTTGATTGAAAACAACTTTGTTAAAGACCTTAGAAGCTTATTTTAACTCAAAAATGTTGAAAGGTGGAGTAGTTGGAGGAGTTAAGTAAAATCGACCTTGGACTTAAAAGTAAAACAAACACCCGTGTTTTTTAAAGGTCTTAGTTGAGATACAATACAAAACTAGCACTGGAGTTAATCCATTATTGGCACTTGTCATCAAAGTTACATAAGAGAGAAGTAGAATCAAAATGGTCTCAATTTTGAATATATATGTAACAAACAACAGTTCTCGGAAAAGAAAAGAATATAGGATTCTTCAAGTTCAAGTCATCTAAAACTTTGTTTTTATAATCCTAATTACAGATACTTGTATTAGAATTAATCAAGGGACTTCTATCAAACTTTTATAAACCTTTGTTAGACTTCTCTTAGATTTTTAGCCAATTTTAAGAGAAAAATAACTTCTCTTATAATTTTCTAAAATTTTCTCTCGGACATCTTTCTAACTTAGTTTTTGATAGTTTTTGTTCTCTTAGAACCAAGGAGGAAGATTTGGATCAAAGATTGATGATGCCATTGTCAATTTCTCTTAACTTTACATGATACTCTGTTTAATTTTACTTTTCTATTTATGAATGACTCTATGGGCTTATAGATTAGAATAGTATACCAAGTTTTTTATGTTATTATTGGGAATCTACTTTTATTAGTTTAGTTTATTTTAGTTAATTTAATTTAATTTTACTTTTTATTTCTTCTTTTTATTTCCAGTAGATGACGTAAGATAGGAGATCTAGGAGTGATAACTTGGATTCCCTACTTCAGTTTGATCTTAAAATTGAATGAAATAAAAATTGTACAGAGAACAAGTTATAAGGTGAGAAGAGATGATTGTGCATCCAGAAGATAACTTAGTTATGGATATGGAACAATAGCCACAAAGGATGCACATGAGGGATATAAAATTACTAGTGATTAATGCTAGTCCTTTATGTATTAAACTAAGTTAAAGGGTGAGGAACTATAAGTTTAAGCAAATATATTTACACTTTCTCTCAATATTTAGTTAATCACCTAATGAAGACATGCTCACATTCATCAAGGAGTTTTGTTTGGTGATCCAAACACTTTCATTTGATAGCCTCACAAAAGATGAGCCAAGGATGAGATCCTTTACATATTGCATGAGAGATCTTGCAAGGATATGGCTAATCTTTATTAGCTCAAGGCTTAATGATTTTGATGATGACCTTTCAAATTGGGCTTATTTCCTTCTATTGCTAAAGGGTTCATTCTCCAAAGAAAATAAAATCATATAATAAATGCTTCTTTTCTTACAGAAACCTTCCTTATGAACTTACCTGGTTTATTATAAATGGTTCCACAATATCTGGAAAATCTTACAAATCACAATCAGTTCCATGATATGATCATTTGTCTTAACATCTGATGCTGGAAGATTTTATCAAATATGGTATTGAAGATTCAAATTCAATTCAAGATATAAGAGAAGCAATGACTAGCTGAAGAAGATGTCTATTTAAGGAAGAGTCACTGCTTTTGTGAAAATAAATCAGACTCTTCAAATACATCTATAGCATCAATTATCTTGAAAGTGATATCATTGTCAAATCTCTTGCACTTTAGAAAGTGAAAATTATTTTTTAGAGAGATCATTGAAGCTCATATCGAGAAAATTACATTTTCATCTATTGAAAGCTTATAAAGGCTAGCTAAATAATACTAGTTTGGAAGGTTGGAGAACCTTGAAAAATATGTACTCATGAGCCTGAAGAGGCTTGTCAAATTACTACTTGTTTTTATAGTGAAATACTCAAGTTGGATACCTAGGGACTAAACGTAAGCTTGGATTGTAATCCGAACCAATATAAATCGACTGTGTTCTTCTCTCTCTTCTCTTAACTTTTATATTTTCGCATTATATTGTGTGTGTGTGTGTGTGTGTGTGTGTGTGTGTATTCATTTCAGCAAGAGGCTCCTTCACTGTTATAGTAGGCTCCTTCTATTTGTAACTTACGAAAGGTTCCTTTCATTTTAACAGGTGCCTTCTGTTTTAAATTGTTTTAAATGGATTTATCCTTTAGCAGACTCGTGTCGTTTAAAAGACTTCTATCACTTAACAGACTCCTATTGCTTAAACAGGGCTCTATTGCATAATAGGCTCCTCTTGCTTTGTAGGCTCCTATTGTTGTTTTAAGTTTCAACAGGTCCCTTTCGTTTTATTCGAATTAAAAGTATCTCTTGCATGTGTTTGCTTTATCATTTGGTATCAGAGCAAGGTTTCACATTTTTGTGTTTAACAACACGTGATAGATCATGACAAACATTTGAGAAGTTTTGAAGGACAATCTGACTCAAAGCCTCCTTGCTTCAATGGAAACAAATATTTCTATTGGAAAGAGAGAATGACCATATATCTCCAATCTGTAGATATCGAAGCCTGGCAAGCCATTAAAGTTAGAGCTACACTTCCCACTACCGATAACGTAAAAGTATGGACTGATGCTGACAGAAGAAATGCCTAATTAAACGATAAAGCAAAACATCATCTGATATGTGCATTATCTCTAAAAGAATATGAAAAGATATGCTACTGCTCTATAGCAAAAGAAATGTGGGACAAACTACAAGTCACGTTTGAAGGAACGAATGAGGTAAAGCAGTATAGAATAAGTCTTTGTAGTGCATCAATACGAAACTATTGACATGAAACAGGGAGAGACCATATATGAATTCTTCGGATGCTTCAATTACATCATCACGACCGTAAAGAACTTGGAAAGATATATCCCTATGACGAGCTCGTAACGAAGATTCTGAGGTCACTACCAAAGGAATGAAGACCTAAGGTGTCAGCTCTAGAAACTGCAAAGGATATAAATACTATTTCAATCGACTGACTATGAGGAAACTTGGTGATCCATGAAACCGAGCTTAGATGAGATAAAGGATCTTCCTATAGAAGAGGAATGACAGTAAAAGCAGCCTGGTCATATGAGGATTTTAAAAGCTTTGAAGAAGAAGACCCTGAAGAAGTCAGCAACGTCTATCTTATGGCTAAATCAGGAGATGATGAGGTATATTATTCTGACTCTGATATTGAATTGATGAATTGAAAAATGCATATCATGAATTGTATGATTACTACAAAAGGTTGACAGAAAAGTATTTCAAAGAAGTTGAGAAGTCCAAGAGCAATGATGCATCTCTAAAGAGCAAGATAAAATCATTAGAATCTGTGAATAAGAAGTTAGCGACCAAGAATATGTCTCTTGAGGTTGATTATAAGCAAAAGGTCTCTGAAAAGGAAGTTATGGAAGAAAGAGTGGCTAAGTTGGAAAATACGTTGCTTAAAAATGAATATGAAAAGGTGAGACAGTTAGAATAAAAAGTCGCCACCTTAGAACTGTTGGACCAATAGTGGTTGACAAATTTAATCCTACTTATGTTTTGATAATAATAAAATGTATAGAATTGGTTAAGAAATTTATTGCAGG
>JAOTBA010000002.1:22590033-22603457 GCA_025629845.1 Erythroxylum squamatum | reverse complement strand
AAAAGTGAAGTAAGCTACTTAGGTAAGTAGCTTACTTAAGTAGCTTACTTCACTTTTTCCCCTTTGATTTTTCAATTAAAACATTAATTGTTGCCCTAATTCCTTACATACAGGAGACACCAGGTTAAGTGAGATGATTTCAAGCAATGAGCAGGCATTGGAAGTAAAGGTAGTTATGTGTGGTTCATGAATAGGGAATTCATATGATCAAAGCCCTATTAAGACATGAACGGTAAGAATATTTAATAAAGTCGCTAAAGGGAGAGATAGTAACCTAATTGGATAAATAATCAACATGATAAGGAAATCTTATCAAGTTATAGACAATGAAACATAACAAGAAGGTGAACTCAATCACAACTTGTAGGATGTAATCACTAACCAAAAAGGAGGAGAACTGAAGCCAATCACCCTCAGATCATCAATTGGATCATTAACACACAACCCAAGTGAACATGCAAAGATTTAAGGAAATTAGGGTAGTGAGAGGAATAATGCTCTAGAAGAAAGTTGGTGGATTGAGACATATGTCCTTAGATGAGCCTATCTTTGCAAGGGAAAACTTGTACAAGGGTTTAATAACCTCGGATTAAGCCTAATGTAAATCCACTAACTAAACATTCCTCCATTCATAAATTATTAATGAAATTATTTTAACTTTAGAAAAGAAAAGGAAAAATTTTGCACAATATTAAATATCTATCATCTATACTAATATTCAATTCCAAATACACTTCCACTAATTTTTAAAATATTGAAAGTTGAGAAGCATGTAGTAGTCACCTTAGATTTTTTTAACTCAAGTTCATATACATTAAAATCATACACATAGTTTCTTAAGCTTACTTAAAATGATTAAAGATAATTATCTTAATTAAGTTTACAAGAAGTAGATGTTGTCTAGTATCAAAGAAGCGGTCAAGTATCTTGCCAATGTTGACGAATTAGACAAAAATGTCCGAATCCCTTTTATGACTAACTTTCAAAATATTGAGAAGATGTATAAATTGATTTCTTGATCCATTAACATTTTAGTAATTTAATCATTGATCTTATTATAACTACTCAAGGCTAAACAAGCTTAGTATTTGATTTAAGTTAAACTCATAACACTAATAGGTTTGTAAAAAGTATGAAAGATCATAAATAGTAAAATTATGGTTAGTTATAAATGCCTCTTTTTGTTTTTGACTTTTTAATTTTTGTATAAACTTCTTTATAATTTCAAAACTATTATGTAACTTTAAAACATTTGATCAAATTATCATAAATATGTTACTTTAGGTTTCAAATTTTAGGCTAAAAGTTATATTGTGAATGCTAACTATTATGATAATTGTGATTGATGTGAATGATAATAAATGTGACTACAATATGATAAATGTTATTACAATTATGGCAAATAATAGTAACTATTACGCCACAATCACAATATTAAGATTTTAATTATGATTGTGGACCATAATTTATGACCATTATCCTACTTCCCAATCAAGTTATTATTTAATTTATCCTATAAAATGCCATAACATTGAGCTTATCATAAAACAATTTATATGAAACTAAATTACTAATTACCTTATAGAAAAGTAAATGTATATTGAATGAATCTCTTTATTAGATTACATAGGTACTTTATAAACACTACCACTTATATCTTAAATTGAAATTGTGTCATTTTATAAAATAAATCAAACAATAACTTAAAGTGAATATTACAATTTAATAAAATATGAAAAGATTATGTAGAAATTTTAAAATTAAAAAAAAAAAGAGAAGGCAAAAAACCACATACAAGGTTAGTATTTTTAACCTAAGTTATATAACTCAACTATATAGAATATACAAATATTATCCCACAAGCAAAACTATATAAGAAGATAATAAATAAATTAAAAAACACATATTTTGCATGGTTCTACAAATATATGACCTACGTTCATGGGTAAGGAAATAATTTTTTATTACTATGAAAAGACAATACAAAGAGAATAGTATGACAACAACCTCTATATAAAAAATCTTAATAAATGCATTTATAGTTTAGATAACATTACTACAAGAAGAAGATACAAAGAGAACAATATGACAACAACTTTTATATGCAAAATCTTAATTAAGGTATTTATAGTTTAGGGTTACATGTAAGATATCTAAAGATAATGAAATTATATTTATGCATATCCTCAGACTTTGTGCAACAAGTTTGATGCATGACCCACTCTTAACATCGACATCGGTCTACTTCTGACTTCTCAATCTCTTTGACTAGTAAGAGTTTAGCGTCGGCACCTTGTCCCTTTCTAATGTTGATTTGCTTATATGATTTCACTCTCTACCAAAATTTAAAGCATATCTCACAATTCTCTATCTTGACTTAAATTCTCCAATGTCTAACCAAGAATCACTCCCTACCATATATTCTCTTAGGCGTTTCAAGTTATGCGAAACATTTACCAAGTCCAAACTATGCTTGAACTTTTCTCCATAAAACAACTTAGTTAACATATTTATTGGCTTCTTCGTTGTGGCTATCTTTTGTGTGGAAAAAAATGTTCTTTCATGACATCTCATATGAAGTTCAACTTGAATTTAATATGCTTTGATCTCTCATTATAAGCAAGATTTTTATCCAAATTCAAAGTTTTATAAATCCACGCTTTATCTATCAATAAGATCACACATCCATTTACCTTATTTAACCTCTTTCGTTAATGACACATATATTTTGCCTCTATTCTAAATAAAGTAACAATTAATTGAAGTACTATTTTTAACTTACCACAAATCCAAACAGGTTAAAGATATAACATGTTAAGGACCTCCTTCTTAAGAGATCTTTATTATAATCAAGATTAGTGTGGCTAATATAAGATGTCAAGGACCTCGTTCTTACGAGATCTCCATTATAATCAAGATTAATTGAGCTAACTATACCAATATTTGAATTACTAAAACTATAAACCAAGAAAACATTGCTTATACCTTTCAAGTATCACATAATCTGCTTAATAGCTTCCTAGTAGCTTTTCTAGAATTACTTATAAACTTGCTTACCATACTAACTGCATGTACTAGATATGGTCTTATGCATACCATGATATATATCAAACTCCCAACTGTAATCAAATGAGGAACTTACTCCATGTAATTTTCTTTGCGTTTTAAAGATGTGTTGCTAAGGGAGTGTTAATCAACATTAGTTTATCTATTTGAAAAGACTATAACAACTTTTTAACTTACTTTTATAGCGAAAAGTTCAATAAGCCTACTCTTCTAACCCTCTATATCTCCATTCCCAAAATTTCTTTGGCTATACCCAAACCCTTCATCTTAAACAAATTGCTCAAGAAGGTTTCAGATTGTATAAAGATTGTATCTCCTCATTCATAGTAATCAACTATTATAATCCTTCTTTATTATCTATTGCTGTAGGTTTTCTAATTTCCTTCCTTGTTCTCCTAACTGTTAGACTTTTTTGTACACCCATGGACTAATTAGCACTATCATAATTAGAGTTTCAATTTCAAATTCCACCTTTTGGTTAGCACCCTAATCTTTTTTACCTATAAGATCGTTGAACTCCTCTCCCTAGCCATACATAGCAGATTCATCAAAAGTAACATTTCTACTAACCATAAATCTTAGAGTTATATCTTTTTTAGTATAACACAATCTATACCCTTTAACTCTAGCATACTATACAAATATGCATTTCATTGCCCTAGGTTCCACTTTACCATCATTAACATAAGTATTGCCAGAAAATATACATAAACGAGAATAATTAGAAGGAGCACCACATCATACCTCTTAAGGAGTCTTAAACTTTATTACAATCGATGGAGATATATTCACCAGATAAGCATTATTGTTAACTGCTTCAATTTAAAATTGCTTTGAAACTAAAAAATTAACTATTTCTTTAAGCATCATGTATGAGTGGTTGGACCATTCATTTTGTAACTCCATTTTATTGTGGTGCATGGCACGTAAAGCAGTGCCTCAATATATTTTCCTTCTTTTAGAACTCATCAAATGGTTTATTATAGAATTCTAACCTATTATCTATTTTGAATGTCTTAACTAATCTTTCAGTATTTTTTAACTATTGTATTTCACTCTTTGAACTCTCCAAACACTTCATCCTTTAATTTCAAAAGATATACCTAAAGCTCTCTAAAATAAACATCAAGGGATGTAACAAAGTAATTGATACCTTATAATAATAAACCATACTAGGACCCTATAAAAATAAATGAATATAATCAAGAATACTAATGAAAGTGTGCTTACCAAAAACAAATTTGATCCTACGCTGCTTATCAAGAACTCAAGACTTGTAAAACTTTATCTTTCCAGTGACAACTCTATTTATAAAACTTCATTACTCAATATTTCAAGTCTTTACTCAATCGTATGACTCAATATATGTTGCTATAACTATGTAATGCCATTATTTTTTCCTAAAGATTGAAAGACAACAACTTATCTTATTACTATCTTTCGTATTAAGATATAGATATCATGTTGTAATTTTTTATTTTATTGTAGTTATGACATAATTTAATACTTTAAGCTATTGATCACCACCAGAAAACTTGCCTCTTTGACTATCAAAAGTATCTATAAAAATTAGACTTTTTTAGGGACATTTCAGGTATCTAATGTTTTAACAATTTTATCATATATTTATATCTGTACTAAACCATTGCCTTTGATAGTGAGCTCTCTATCATCACTCAATCTGACTATACCATTCCATTATTTACAAGACATAACCAATCATTTTTGAACATCATATGATAAAATACATTTTCTATCACCCACCAACCTATAGAATCAAAATTACTATAGTCAAAACATTATGACCTCTTTCATTCTCATCATTAAAACTCTCCTACACAACATCAACGCTTGCTTTTCCATCTGTTTTCTTTTTTTGACTTTCTTTTTTTCGTTGTGGATAGTCCCCTTTAAAGTTTCCTTTCTCTTTACAGTTAAAGTGTTGAACAAGTTTAGACTTGGATTTAGATCAAGACTTGCTCCAATTTTCAATCTCCTTTTCTTTGTTCCTACCTTTGCTAATAACTAGACCCAACTATGATCTATTATTATATATATTAGAGTCATTTTTCTTGAATTCTTTGAATTGCATAGCCTCATTCATACCACTAATAGAAACAGTTTCTCTATCATATAATATAATATCAATAAAGTTTTCATATGAATTAAGTACGGAATACAAAAGGATTATAGCAGGATTCTTATCTTCAATTTTAACTCCAACACCTTTTAAATCTATGATGATTTGATTAAAATTATCAAAGTTATCTTTTACCTATGTACTTTTTGCCATCATTAAGATATACAAACATTGCTTTTGATACAAATTCATTAAGGATTTCTTTTGATAGTAGTTTTCAAGTCATTTCCATAATGATGAAACAACTGTTTTATCAACTACCTCTCTCAAGACTTCATTTCCTAAACTCAACAGTATGGCGATTTGTGCTTCAGACGAAATCTCTTAACTATCTTACGCTTCCAAATCCTATTCTTCTCCTTCTAATGCTATTGCATATCCTTATTGAACAAAAAAATGCCTTCATCTTCAAGTCAAATCATTCGATCCATTGAATTTCTAATATTGAATATGTAGAGAGACATCATGATAGCAAACCCTAGATTCACAAAGAATTCTTAACTTTGGTACCAAAAAAAACACAAAATTTTATATGGTTTGATCAATATGTGACCTACGTGTATGGAAAAGTAGATAAATTTCTTTTATTCCTGTGAGAAAACAATACAAGGAGAATAGTATGATAACCTTCACAAACAAAAACCTAATCAATATATTTATTGTTTAGAGTTACATAAGATACCTAAGAATAATAAAATTTTATTTTTGTGCGTTCTCGGATATTATGTCGTAAATTGGATGTCCGACTTGTTCTTGACGGCGCGGCAGTGTCAATTTGTTTCCGACTTCTCAATCTATCTAATCAGTACAAGCGTGACATTAATCTCATGTCCTAATTATTCGATGTCACTTGTGTAGATATGTCTAAGATATCACCAACAAATATGAATTGTCAATAAATAATAAAGTTTCTCTTAATGATTGGCGCGACATTCACATCAATAGCGCTTAGTCTATGATTTCCCCGAAGTCCAACAAATCCGAAAACGCTGTTTGTGAAAATAATCATGTAGTAGGGCCATGCCTAACTAGACGAGTGAAAGACCACCTTACTGTAACATGGTTCGCGCAGCTTAAAACTGGGACCACATTTTTATTATGGTTTCCACGCGATGTATGACGTCATCGGTATTAGGTCTGCGGTTTGACACTCAGGAGGACGCCATTAATAGGGTGGAGAGGATGCTAAAGAGACGAAAGCCATCACAAGAGCCACGCCATTATTTTCAATAAAGCAAAAACGCGGCCCGCTCTTTTCTTTATGCAGTCCCAAGGTCAAAATTTTCTAGGTCTCCTCTAAGGCAGTAACACGTACCCTTCCCTTTGTTTGTCAAAGTCTTATCATTACCACACAAATTATTAATTTATTAGTTAGGACAGTTGGCTTACGTTGATTGAGCAGGCCGTGCTCCGTCTGCTCCAGCCGGAAATTGACCGTCTGATCGTCGGAACACAATCTTCATTTTATCAATCCTTAACTTATTAAGCTCTCTTCACTAACAAGTAATTTATAATATGCATAAGTAATTCACTAAAATGATGTAATTGATTTCTTTCTATTGTTTCTCCAGTTATTTAACTTGCACGGTCGTACGCTAGCTCCCAACTTCCTCTATCTTTGAAACTCTTGTTGTTGTTTCCGGTTCTAGGTTTCCTCTTTCCTCCTATAGGCAGATATGTGCCGAGTTAGGAAAGCTACTACAAATATTAAAGCTTTATGTTGCAATTCTTGTGAACCTGCTCCAACTACTCGTTTGGTATTTTTCATATATTTTATGTTTCAAATTTGGTAATAGACAGTCTCACAAGAGGCCTTTGTTAAAGCCAGGTCTTGTTTTTGTGCCCATTTGAAGCAGTTCTAGAAATGATTGGTAATAGGTTTAGTCACGTACCATATTACATATGAAGATAAGATAATCAGCACAGTACATCAACTTATAATATATTGATAGCACAATGGATGAATGGATCTTGCAAGCTAAAAAAGAAGGTACGTTATAGTGAACATTGGAACAAATTGGGAGTTACAAGGTTTACTATCAACACCACCATATTCAAAGTCCTAATGAGTTTGGACAGTAAAAGTGGAAAAGGGGTTCTAGGTCAGTTTGTTGAATCCGTTGCCCATATTACATGAAATTACTGATATCCAAAATATCTGGGTAGTCGAATTCCAAGATGCTGCTGCAATAACTCTCTCTTTCGTCTTCTGTTGTGCTGCCATTTATATATGTTGAATTTGAGTTTAATGGCTTTGGACTCGATGAAGATGTTGATAATACTGATGCGAAACTGAAACTCTGGTTGCTGTTATTAGAGATGCATGTCGAGGTCTCAGATGGAGGGTGCAAAGTGGTTGATTGGTCAGAACCGTAGAAGTTGGCATAACTTGGAAGGGTCAAGTAGTCCTCCGCTAAATTTGAAGCCGATTCATTGCCTTGCCAATCATGACTTGGTACGGAATGTTGAGAATTATAGTCGGTCATATGCTCTGAAGGGTATGGCTCAACGTTGGGGTCCACCAGCTGTGCTTCATTACAATGTGGAACATAAGCCGTAGTCAACGTAGTACAGTTTGGCATTTGCTGCAATGAGCTCAGGAATTGGTTAGCTTGAACCGCTGTTTGATATTGGTTATCGGCTTGAGTGTTGCATAGCTGATTTTCTTGACTACTTTGACGAATATGATTCTGGTTTTCACGTTGAGACGACATTAAGGACGTGACTAGCCTTAGGAGCTGTGGGTTCACTAAGGGTTGGACCCCAAGCAACCTTGAAAATTTCATTTGGGACGAATTGTAGAGGGAAGGGCTTAGGATTGAGAAGGGGTCAAGTAGATCGAGTCTAGGACTATGAGTGACTGGATCAATTCCCATCCGAAGAAGCCTTTTCCTGATGTGGGTATTCCAGTAGTTCTTGATTTCATTGTCTGTTCTTCCTGGTAAACGAGCAGCAATAGCAGACCATCTGCGGGAAAATTTTTAGTACAAAATCATCAAGATACTGCTAGCTAGTTCAGTTACGTAAGTAACTAAATTATGCTTCAAACACTATGTTTCTGACAACACAATGGTTAACTTACTTGCTTCCAAGGATGCTATGTAGCTGAATTATGGTCTCCTCCTCTTCGAAAGTAAACCGACCTCTCTTAATGTCAGGTCTCAAATAGTTGGTCCATCGAAGACGGCAACTTTTTCCACACCTTTGCAATCCTGTAAATAACCAAAACAACGAATGTTCATGAGCACAAACCAAATATATGGAGCGAGGAAACATTTACTTGAAGTACGTAGTTCTTACCAGCGTTCATTGGGAGCGTCCTCCAGTTTCCGTAGCCATGTTGCTGAATATAATCAATCAGCTTTTGATCCTCCTCTGGAGTCCATGGCCCTTTCTTTAGCCCATTCTTGTCAGAACACGGTGCTCTCCCCATATCTGTAAGTTGTGCTTGTCTATCTTTCTTTCTACAAATTTTAGAGAGAGAGAGAGAGGGGGGAAGTTTGGAACAAGAGCGATTTAGAGAGAGAGACGTTACGTGTATAAATAACGAGAAGAAAAGGGCTAGAGGCAAAGCGAAGTCAAATGATTCGGTGCCGTCCTGAGTTAATCACCAAGGCGACGTGTCCCTTCTTCTTGGAGGGAGATAAAAGTAAAAGACCCAAAAATTCAATCGTATGTTCTTTTATAGTTCATCGTTTCCTTAATTTCTATCTTCCCCTGTCTCGTCATCGATCATTTTCCCGCTGCGAGATGTCTGTGGACTGAAATTTGCTGTCACCAACATGAAACAGCCACCTAACGCCATTTCAATATCACCCTTGTTACGGTGTTTCTTGATCCTCTCGTGCATTCTTAACAAAAGATGTATTAATTAGTGTATCTCATTCTCATGGAAAAGCATAACTTGCTCTCTAAATCTTTTCTCTCAAGTGTTTTTTTTCTATCAAACATATGATGATTGATTAATACCAGTTTCCTGTGCGATAAGATATATAATAAATGAGATTGAAGACTCAAACAAGTGCATTTAATTCAGTATGGAAATAAATATAGTTCGTTGCTTATCAGCAAACATAGAGCTACATTTGTTATGAAGATTGCGATAGAAGAGGTTCTCTTCCAATGATTCCATCTCTTCAACTTGAATTACTGTCATGGACTGCCAATCTCTGACATGCTCTAATGTACATACAAAATATAGGCATGGGACTTGTTATAATACACAGCTTATCTAGAAATCTAGCATTTGACAAAGAGATATCCTAACACGAAATGCAACAACCATCTTCAATGGTTTTAGTCAGTCATGAATCGAATCAATTTTGACAAAGGCATGGGGCTGGTTTGAACACAAAGGACTGTAGATATGATTTGTACGAGAGTTATGTTATTAGTCTGCCCTGCCATGGACCAATTTGCCATGTGCGTATTATATCAAGGGTCTGCGGTATTTATTGTTGAATAATTTTTTAAAAAATGACATACTAATTTAGTTTTTTTTTTTTGAAACCGAAAAACTTGTAGTTACTATTTTTGGATGTGCACTGGATAAATTTTCATATTGACGCAATAGTCTGTAAATCACGTTAATTGAGTATTTCACACTAGATAAATTTTGTATGACAGGCTCAATCAAGAAAACATAAATAAGGAGATTCGAATACATGACCTTTTGACTCATGCCTTGCGCTCTATCAACTCTATCACCCCTAAGACATCTCATGCAAATTCGAAATGCTCTTGTCTACATTTAAGAATTCACATTAATCATCATATTTCAGCTGCATATATCACATGTTTAAAACTAGAACGAGTGATTGGCACCGATTAAACTTAACTTGGCGAGCATGTTGCATTTTAATCGAACTTTAAAACCATTCAGCCGCAATCCGTGCGCCGCTCTCCTGCTACATTTCTCAGCCACAAAAGGATGTCCAGAACTCAATTTTCGTTTGACTTTTGGCCGATCGAGTAATTGTGTCTAGACAGCATACAGAGACAGCTTATGGTTTTTGCGAGTACCATGCACAATCATCTATTGATAGCTACATAATTTATTCATAAAAGGATATTCTAATTTATATTTAATTATATATTTTTCTTTTTAATTTATTCATAAAAGGATTTTCTAATTTGTATTTAATTTTATATTTCTAATTTATATTTAATTTTATATTTTTCTTTTTAAATAATATTAACAATGACATGAGTTGAATCTGCCAATTTTTTAAAAATAATTTTCTTAAAATTAAAAAATTAAAATAATGTCTTTTTTATAATTGAGTTCAGACCTAAATCTGCTTGAGACTTAACTCTTATAAAAATTGGACATCAAACTAGGGCTAACTCATAAATCGATTTATTAAAAATACATGAATTTAAGTGATCTTACTCCTTGTCATTCCTACGTAATAGTCCCTTCTATTCCTAGCATCGCTACCTGCCAATAGCGGTTCATAAGTCACAATACACACCTCAAAATTTTCTCAACGAAGCTTTGATTAGTTTCATATTTTCTTGACCATACGTGTATGTTTCACGGCTACTACTTCTAATACATTATTTTCAAACCTTATCTTTGGTTGAATTATATCGTGTTACTGGAAGTGGAGCACGATGTGTACTTGTCACAAAGAGACTTTGTTTAGAGACCAAAATCAATCACAACAGTGAAGGTCCCACCCACATGTATACTGTATATAACTTGTTTAGTCACTTTTTCTTCCCCCTTTTTGCTTTTCAAATAAGACCCAAAATGTCAACTGTCTAAAGAAGAGCATCGAAGTTCGCGTTGGCAAATAAGTGCTCTCCTTTTTCCAGCAAATAAGGTCACGCAACTTGTTTCACGTTAGTTTGTTAACAGGTGATCTATAAGAAAAAGCGAAGGGTTCGACTTTTAGAAGTCTCGAATTTTTCAGCTAACTAGCTTCTGTGATTTCTCCAAGACCAATGATTTCAACCTTATTATTGTTGATAACATATGGAATGAATTGGCTAGAAACAACTACGTGTTTGCGAAGCCCCCATGCAATGCAAGCCCACGTGCCTCGAAAGAAGCATATCTTTTTTTCGTCCTAAAGACATCAAGGTTTCAAGATACTAAATGGAATAATCAAGAGAGGAAAACACAGAACTGCATCGTATGGATTTGGTTTACTTTTTCTGGTGATCAGTGTTTTTGTTTCTTGGATTAATTTATAGGAAGCGTAGAAACTTAGCCTATATTACGTGTCGGAATGCAAGATGACCGGCTTCAGGGAGATTTGGTCAGCACCATTACCATGCTGCCACATACCTAATCGTACATCCAATTGCTGCATTGACATCTTGACATCAATCAACCTATGGAGAAATATATATTTCTTTTCAACTGCTTCTTGTTTACGGTCCTATAGGATTAACGTTACGATAATTATAGCTCAATGTCTTCGTGCTCCTGTCACGGTGGATGATCAAATCAAAATCTAAATGGGTTTATTAGTTTATGTTGTATGAGCTCTTCAATTTAATTGAAGCATCGAGAAGCATTTAATAAGTCTCATTTGAAGTGGGTCTTTTATTCTTTTTTCCCCCCTTAATTTACTTGTGTCAAGATCATTTCTACATAATTTTAGGCTTATTTTAAGATATAGATCCAAAGCATGCAATAGAGGGGTGCCACGATTACTACTGTATATCAAGTTATCGTGCACGTATCATAGCTTTCTATATCCATTTATTAAAACTAGTACTTGGTAATTTGTACATAATTGAATAACAGTTTATGAGAGTAATTGAAAATCCTCACTTATTAACTGGTGAGGCTACTGGGTATATTTATACAGAGAAGTTCAAATCGTGTGTACATGGCTTTCTCACGTTACATGATCAGCAGACTATCTAGGATAACTACCACAGTTGGTTATTTACACTCAACAAGCATTATCTCTTAGGATCTGATATTGTCTCACTAGATTCTTTAAGTCCCGGATGTGCAGTGGCGTGTATGGTCTGATACCCCCCCTCAAACATAGTGTCCTTGGCTTGGACAATGAGGTTGTTTCGAAGAAGGACATGACGCTTTGCAGGAAGTGGTTTAGTTAAGATATCAGCAAGTTAATCCTGTGAGGAGAGAAGTTGCACCTGAAGTTGACCCGAAGCTACATGTTCCCTGACGAAATGATAGTCAATCTTAATATGCTTGGTACGAGCGTGAAAGACCGGATTGACAGTCAAATAAGTTGCTCGCAAATTATCACACCACAAGATTGGTGGCTTTGGAAGAGTAATACCCAACTCATGAAACAACATTTGTAGCCATAAAATCTCAGTTGTGGCATTAGACAAAGCTTTGTACCCTGCCTCCGTGGAGGATCGTGAAACCACCTTTTGCTTAGCCGATTTCCATGACAATAGATTTCCACCTAGAAACACCGCATAACCACCTGTAGACTTGCGATCATCAACGGAGCCAGCCCAATCTGAGTCATTGAAACCTTGTAGCATCATTGGAAGTGGATGGTCGTATGTGCAAACCATGTTCAGAGGTGGATTTCAAGTAGCGAAAGATGCATTTAACTGCCACCCAATGAGCATTGTGGGGTGCATGCATAAACTGGCATACTTTATTGACGGCAAAGGCGATGTTTGGCCTAGTCAAGGTTAAATATTAGAGGGCCCCGATTGCCTGTCTAAACATGGCTACATCTTCAAACAATTCATCCCCATGCTGCGTCAGCTTTGTGGTTGTTGAGAGTGGAGTAGAAATCGGCTTATATTGGCCCATACTGTACCGATGTAATAAGTTATGAATGTAATGTTGTTGAGTAAGGAACAAGCCTAGTTTGCTTCGGTGGGCTTCGTTCCGAAGAAGTAGTGTATATCACCCAGGTCCTTCAGTGAAAACTTGCTATGTAACTTTTGAATTAAAGATTGCACTGCTTCGTTGCTACTACCTGTGACCAAAATGTCATCAACATAAACTAAAACAAACAATACCATCGTAGGGGACTTGTAGATGAATAAAGAGCTATCAGCTTTGGATCCTTGAAACTGACAACTCAGTAAAAATTGATGGAGACAATGAAACCAAGCACGAGGAGACACTACAAGGAAAATCATAGATTGCGACGGATTAATACCGACGGTATTAAAACCGTTGGAAATACCGACCGAAAAAATTATTCGGTCGGCGAAGTTGGTTCCCAGTTTAGTATTAGCGACCGAACAACTTTCGGTC
>JAOTBA010000002.1:22557784-22569913 GCA_025629845.1 Erythroxylum squamatum | reverse complement strand
ACAAATAAATAATAATAATAATAAATAAAATAATAATAATAATAATAATAATAATAATAATAATAATAATAATAATAAATACAATAACAACAACAACAACAACAACAACAACAATAATAATAATAATAATAATAATAATAATAAAACATTTGCTTATGTGGGAGGAGGGATATTTCTAGAAGTAGTTTATGTATTTTGTCCTTCAATTTTGGAAGGAACAAAAATTTTTATTTCTGAAGACAACAACTAAAGATAGGGGAAGGACAGGATTTTTATGTTTTGTCTTCTGTTCCCACTAACAAAGACAGCAACCAAATACTACGTTAGAGCCGAAGAACCTGAAACAATAAAGTACATTGCAAGAGAGCAATGATGCCTATTGAGAGCAATGCCTTAAGCATATTTTTATTAGGATTGCTTAATGAGATACAGATGATTGTACGAATTTTTAAACCTAAAAGCCTAGTTAAAGCTTATTCCTTGGGTTGATTACAATGCTCTTTTGCAGAAGCCAATGTCTAGCACTAATACTTCCCTGATTAGCTTAACCATTAAACACCCAAACCACTACGCACTACGCAGCCAACAATACATAACTCCACCTGTTCACAGCATAAGAACAACATTTAGTATCCAAACAAAAACCGAAAATACAAACCCAAAGCTACCATCAAATAGTTGTTACGTACACCAAATACTATACCATTCAGCTCAAACACCCCCATACCCTCGCAACCAAAGAATTCAATGAAAGAAGAGCTAAAGGACTATGCTTCTGGTGTGAAAAGAAAATAGTCGATAGACATAAATGTAAGAAGCGACATATTTTCATGGTACAGGTGGATACTCATAATGGAGATAGAGATGCTGATGAAATGTTAAAAGACCTCACAGAGGTGGTCCAGGTGGAGCTATCATGTCATGCCGTCGCTGGACAATAAGGTTTTAAAGCCATACGAATGGAGGGATACTGTGGATGTAGGAGGTTATATATTCTGATAGGTTATGGATGGAAGTACTCGTAACTTCCCAAGTGACCCTGTCAAGGCCAACTGGAAATTTGTTGACGATGTTCGAAGTCAGGTATCCTTCGTTTTTTCCTCAAGGACAAGGAAAAGCTGGCGGGGGGTATTGATACGGTGCATATGGTAATACGATGTGTAAAGGAATAGAAGCTAAGCCAAGCGGGAGAGTTGGTTATTCTACTGGAATTGGAGTTGGGGCTAAGAAGAGTTTGGGGAACGATTAGCAAGCAGCTCAGCTTCTGCCTGCCAATCATTGTTGCGAGCTCTATATTGATTTAATAAAAAGTTTTCCTCCTTATATTCTTCTGTTCACACCCTTCTTCTTCTCCAATCTGCCTACTTCTTCCTATTATGCTACCTCATGTCCTCCTTTCTTGAAACGTATCAGATCCTAGTAGGCATAGACGACTGTCTAATGTGTGTTGCGAGTTAATATTAGTGAAACATTTACTTGAAAAAAAACATTTGAGAGACCTGATTGACGCCTATGGAATTATTGTATCATAATAAAAAACGTTACAGATAACATTCAACTTTGTCTGCTATGAGCAAACTAAGTACATCAAAAGGAATTTGTGACATCTTTTATTAGCTCGAATGAGCACTTTGTTGACATATATACCAAATCTTCAATGGTGCATATTTGTAACCTAGAACATCTCTTCATCAACTTGAAAGAGAGTGATATTACGATTTTTTTTTCCCTTGTCGATGCATGCATATATCTTAGGACTAAGGTAGTGATTAAGCTCAAGCCATCTTTTCGTCAATGTCTCGCAATCTCTCTCTTGTAACAAACTTAATCAGCCCTTTGGAAATACATCAAAGCTTTACCAACTCCCTCATCTAGCATTTAAAAGCTACTGCTATATTCATGGATTAATTATAAATCTAACTGTCATCAGAGTGGAATTTGACATTGCACTTACAATAATTGACCTATCTATTTTGTGCAATACATGCAAGATTTTTGCTAAAGCGTTAGTATGGATTCCTTACTGTGTCATAACTGCTATTTCTGCTTCTTGCACTATGAAGTTGGTCATCCAAGAGAACATTTCTGATAAGGTTCAGCGGAACCTGGAGTCACAAGCAAAAGCTGGTTTACTACGAACAGGTTACAATACAAACGGTAGGCAGTGCTCCAGGGATGAAAATGCGTCAACTTTCAGCACAATGGGTCTGGCGTGCAGTTATTCTGAGGCACCAAATTTTGGTGTTTTACCTAAGAGTTGTGGCTCCATTGAGCTCCAACACCTTGTTGACAAGCCGAAACCGAAGGAAGAGAAGGGTTGAAAGGAGACATGAATTGCAGTTGATAGGTCGTAACACTAGACATGTCTATCCTAGGACGTTTGCTTTTATCCTGCACTGCTCTGAGTTTTTTGACGTAGCTTCCTGGACCCATAATATTTCCAGGAATATTCTGATGCTCGGGGGCAGAACTGCCAGCAGCAAAGCAATTTGCACCTTGTGTCTGTGATCGGATAATGGGTTCAGGGTATGGAATGGACTGTACCCTGCCTATCTTCAACTTTTCCAGCTTAGCAATGCGACCTAAAATGTTGTCCGTCACAAATCTTGTTTGAAGCTCGTAATCAATTATGCATTCCAGTATAGCTCTTAAAGCAGTTAATTCTTTCTCTGCGGCTTGATGCTGCAACAGAGTCCCAAAAAATTGTAAATTAGGTCATGATGGCCATCATAAAGCAGGGGAGGATTGTGTAGAGATTTGGATCCACATGATAAATGAATAGATAGGACTTGCCTGTGCTTCCTTTGAACTCTTCACAGAGACGGAATCCCAGGCATCTGCTCTTACATTATTAAGGAAAGCATTCAAGATATTTTCTGGAGGAAACTCTTCAAGGAGCCCAAATACACAACTAAATCTAGCAGCTGCTACAAATTGCTTCCCTTGATAAAGATGTCGAATGAAATCTGTAAATGTTAAATCATGAGTAACCTACTGCAACCTTCAGTACAATGGTGAGTCGCAAATTGGCTATTTAAAACTTCCATACTATAAAAACTTCGTGATATTACTTGCAAAAATTTGAATACTTAGATGAATGTAGGTATTTACGTGGTGCAAAAGAAAAAGTTAGAAGATAGAGTTCCATAACGAATTGTCAGGAAACTCACGAGGGATCTGGTCTCTGAAGCCAAGGGCCACGCATAATTGAGGAACTTGATTGTGCTGAAGAACGGAAATAGGAAATAGGAAAACTTATCACAGCTGCAGAGAAACAGAAGAAAAAAGATAAACTTACCAAAGTCAGAAGACAAAGACCTGCCGGAGAGAAAGTACAACACCTGCAGAGAAAAAAGAAAGGAAAAAATTCAAAAAATAAAGGAAATAGGAAATTGGAAAACTTATCACAGCTGCAGAGAAACAGAAGAAAAAAGGTAAACTTACCAAAGTCAGAAGACAAACACCTGCCGGAGAGAAACTACAACACCTGCAGAGAAAACCTGGATGAAAGTCGAACGTAAAAAAATGCAAAGCCAAAAAGGAAAACAAAAGAAGGGAAACTTACCAGACACAGAAGACATCGACGGCAGAGCGCTGTACAGGAACGCAAGGGCGGAGAGGTAAAGGAAGAGAGAGAAACCTTTGCACAACTCCAGGTGCGAGTGAATAATGGAAGAGGGAAAGTAATAATAAAGATAAAGGACAGATATAACTGGGTAGGCACAACATTCATTGAACAGATAGCTCGAGAACTTTCGACATGGCTGCAGAACTTTCAGAGAAAGAAACCTCTTAATAGATAAAATAAAATGGACGAACCAGATGGACTAACAAAGGCACAAATGGACGAACAGGATGGAATGCTCGGCACAACATTTTATGAAAGATATAAGCCGTGAGATGCGTGGCACAACATTCTATGAAAGATATAAACCGTCAGATGATTAAACGGGGACGAAGAAGAGAGCGGTTGGGATGGATTGCGTGAGAGGGAAAGTAATAATAAAGATAAAGGACAGATATAACTGGGTAGGCACAACATTCAATGAACAGATAACTCCAGAGCTTTTAAACCGTCAGATTAAACGAAGGAGCGGCATGGCTGCAGAACTTTCAGAGAAAGAAACCTCTTAATAGATAAAATAAAATGGACGAACCAGATGGATTAACAAAGGCACAAATGGACGAACAGGATGGAATGCGCGGCACAACATTTTATGAAAGATATAAGCCGTGAGATGCGTGGCACAACATTCTATGAAAGATATAAGCCGTCAGAAGATTAAACGGGGACGGAGAAGAGGGCGGTTGGGATGGATTGCGTGGAGGAAGGGAGAACCGTTGGATTAAATGGACGGTTGGGATGGATTGTGTGGAGGGAGGGAGAATGTAACGGTTGGATTAAATGGACGGTTGGGATGGATTGCGTGGTCGTCCATCCCAACTCGTCCTTAGTATATATACTTAATAAAACCCTAAAACTATAGCCCTAAAAAGGAAATTACAAATTGAAATAATAAAATCCTAACTAATTAAAAGATGCTTCCAGTGCTTGTCTTGGCCAACACTAATCTCAACTTTGTTTTGGGGATTTCAATATGCAAATCAATTACAAGTTTAGTTTCAATTATAAGTCAAATTCTGATGTTGATTTGCTTTTGAAACTTTAATCTATAAAACCCTGTTAAAGAGACACCTGTTTGCTTCTAAGTTTGATGTCGGTTATATTATGTAACTGCATTCTCTAGCTTTTTTATGTCGCTTGATTTAAACCTCTTGCAAGCTTTCCGAACCCTTAGATATTCCTACTTAAGGTAGAAATTTGCGTAGCTCGGGGTCACTTCTTAAATCCTACTATTTCCCCTCTTCTCAAAATAATTTGTCCTTAAATCAACACCTTTATCCAATGTTATAAATGTTGTACCAGTACCGATACCATATTTAATTCTAGTATGATATAGTATTGATATCAATCAATACCTAACACCATTTTAGGTGATTTTTAAAAATTATAAAATAGTTGCTAAAATTTTCAAAATTAAAAAATAGTTCCTCAAAATATTTTGTTATATAATTTTTAATTTTACATTAATCTTATCTCTAGAAATCATAATAATATAAATTTGAAATAATAAATATCTCTTTATTTCTATTAATATCACTTTTCACATAATTCAAATATAAACAATAACCATAATTAATATAACAAAAAGATTGCTTAATCATCATAGATATAAAACTACTAATAATACAAAGTACTTAAGCTGTTACAATTTATATCATATAACAAAGACTAATTACATCAAAACATTATATAGTAGGAATACGGTTTGTGACTCCATAAGCATTATAATTTATAACAATAGTTCGTGTCGAGATATAAAACCAAGTAAAAGTGAAACCTAAAACAAAAGTATTTACGGTTAAAAGTTTTATATTTATACTACAAATATAGAATTTAACCTACACATCAAATACAAGTACAATTAAAAGAAAAGATAAGAAAAAAAAAGTCTAAAACTTCTTTCAATGGAATACCTACTCAAATTGCATTAACCTTAGTTTTTTTGGTATAAAAACTCCATCATTGAGAGGAGTCTTATCATCACCATTATTCAAATTTATTACACTAAATGACATGTCAATACTTTCTGATTCAAGATTTTCATCCAAGTCACCCTCATCTATCAAACTTGTTTCCTCATAAACTCAGTTTACTAAAAGATCAATATGGTCAAGAAAAATTGGATCTATAGAACTAATTGTTCTATTAAGAGTCCGAATAAACAAATAAAATTAAATTATTAAGAAATTATATTCAACTTAATATTGATAGTAACATGCCTTCCTCGAAGCTTTAAGTTGTATCAAATAAAGAACAAATCGTTCAATCTTTTGTGCTCTAATATATTTTTTATTGGAATTGATAAATCTAAATGTACTCTAATTTCTTTTATACCCTCTTGCACTCACACATTGGTTCATAAATTGAATTACAAACCTGTGCAATTTTAAAACACCACTTTTGAATTTGTCTCACCATGCAACTATAAGAAAAAAAAGTGTCATTATACTTACCCAATAATATTTTAAGATTTGGATAACTAAATATAGCAAGTGAAATATTTGATGAATTTTTAAATATTGTATATATGAGACTACACAAAATCTTCCAATTTTACCTTTTCAAACAAAATATAATAGCATCAATAAACCTAATTAATTAACACCTATTTAAGTAGTACTTAATTAATTATTCATAATCCAATCCAATTTTGTAATAAAACCAAAATATTAATTACAAATCAAAATTCAATCATTCAATTCAGTTCTATAACATAATTAGGTGTAATATTAGAAATTCTATAAATTACAAAAGATAAATGCAAAACTTTGGATTCGAAAATCATTTATTAGAGTTAATAAGGAAAATATTTTAAACTCTAAAATTTGCTAGATGGAATGACAAATCAACTATTAGAAAATTATATGCAAATCACTAAATAAACATAGTAGTAAAACGCTAAGCACTAAGCAGAGTAATAAGCAAGGAGCTCTAGCCTTAAAGTTAATGAGTGGACTGGTGAGTGGTGAATGGCTAGTGGATTGGCAAGTTGCAAGTATGTTTATGTCTTTGTGACAATAGCTCTGTGCCAGCCACTGGGAGTTGTTGTGTTGATAACAAATGAGATGTTGTGTGAGTGGATGCAGGAGTTGGCGATTATGAGCTAGTGAGTGGATGGTGAGAGTTGGCAACGACAAGCTAGTTAGTAGATGATTGGAGCTAGAGTGCTTGGTGATGGCAAGAGTTGAAGACTAAAGTGGACGTTGAGATCTAGTGTGAGGAGGTCTACGATCACTTGTGTTTGTGAGATAGTGAGAGAGAGTTTGTGTTTTTTTTAAAGAGTTTGTGTTTTTTTTTCAATTTAGTCATGCACTTTTCCAATTTTGCAATTTAGTCTAGTATTAGATCAATATTTGGAATATTAGTCAATATTGTATACCAGTATGGTATTGTAGATTACTATACCACTTTTTACAATACTAGCTTGTACCGATTGGTACAAAATGATAATCTCAATATTGACTTTATCTATAAAATTAAATAACACTTGACGTTTAGCCAAGAATGCATCTTATGGATGTTCACTTTATGCATTAGGTTGGCTTATGTAGATTAAGTTAAAGTTTCAAGGATTATGGAGTTAAATTAAATTGATTTATAACCTTATGTAAATACATAAATTCCTAATAATTTGATGAATTCTAAAACTGAATGAATAGTAGAGAATCTGGATTAAAGTGATTGATTTGTTAAATTCTTTCCTGCAGTTGCCATCTATTTAAGTTAAGAGTGATAAAATTGATCTGCTTAAGCTCAAACAAATGCTTAAATATGAGGGAATTAGATAAGTGCTAATTAGGGTATAATTTTTAGCATGATTTTAGGAGCATTTTGGTTGTATTTGGATAATTTTTATAAGATTTGGTACTTATTATTATTTATATTTATTTATAAGCCTTGAACCTTTAATGTCCCTAGTGGAAGAGTTATATTATCCTAAAAGTTTACTTTCAAACAAATATTAACATAATTATACCATCAAAATTTTGTTCAATATGAACTTCTAGATGAGCAATTCGACTATTGACCTAAAAATTAGATCATTAAACAACATCATAACTTGTAAAAAAAATCTAATTAGGAAAGCACAGAAGATTCATTTCTATCCATTAACTAACATTTACGAGTACATTTATTTTATGTCAAAGTGGTGTCCAAGATGTCCTAGACATCATATTATAGATGAGGAAATTTTTGTAATTGTGTGAGTGTATGGATGTCTATCTCTAAAATATTCTAATAACTATGCTTAACTTCAACATATATTCAATAACCTCTAGCATTTCAGAGTGCTTCCAGGTTCAAACATTCCATATAAGGACTCTAAACCATAAATAACAATAAACACTACGCAGGGTTTAAGCAAAAAAGTAACAACATTTACAAATCTTCCACATCTCTAGAATGCTGACCAATCCGTACTGAAAGCTATGCAAATACACCAGGTTTACTACATTTTATACTAACAAATGAACATCCTAAATGAACGTTTGCTACATTTTGTACCAACAAGTTGCCTGATAAGATAGCAAGCATTATACTACAAGAAGTTACTAAGTACTCATTTGACAAAATAAAATTAAAAGCAACATAATATACAAGAAACCATTAAGCTTACATTTACACAAAAAAAACTTCGTGCTTAACTCTTTTGACATATATAGTTCACCCACATTTTTAGATGCAAGGAGATAAGTAAAAGGCCAGTATGATTACATCAGAATAATACAACCATTAACACTCTGTATCTTAATTTCTAAGCCATAAATAGCACAGTGCAAAGAAAGAGGCTAGTATGATTACATCAAAAATAATACACTCACATTTTCATATGCAAGGAGCTATAATAGGCTTGTACTACATCAAAATAATACAAATTGAAATGTTTAAACTGACTCGGGCACCAAAAACATACCTTTTCAAATTTCCTGAAGCTTTTTCAAAATACTTCACAACTTAGCATGCCTCACCTACTGAAACCATCATAAGTAAGTCATTATGAGGTGTAACACTTAAAATAGAATGTTTCGACAACATATAAATAAGAAACTACACTAAAAAATTTGAGAGAAACATTGGTATTCAAATAGGGTAACAAGCAATAAAAGCAACCAACACATACCCATCACCAACTTCACTTAACAAGCAACCCCTGAAGCATGAAACTTGAAGCTACTCTTGAACCAAATATTAACTATGAGGCAACAAAATGGAATATCCCTATTAAGTAGTAATCAAATAAAATAACATGATCATTTCACTATTGAAATTTGACTTATGTCAGATGGAATACGCTTTATTTATGTTGGCTTTGAAGCCTCATGGTCATGCATTTAGAGCATAGATCAATCACCCCCAACATTCATAAGAGCTATTTTTTCAAACACTCACAAACTTCTCACAAAAAAGTTAGTGTCTTGCTTCCTGAAACTGTTAAGACTCGTAAATTAAGGGAAAACTTTTTATGGAAGCACAATGTGATTTGGGAACATAACATTTTTAGATCATTGCATAAATGAATAAATATCAAATTCCAATTTCAAAACCTAGTACAACAACATACCATTTTATAAATAGCGAATCATGAACAAACAACAATAGAGAGCGATAGGAACAACCCTACCCTAGTCAGCACTATAGGAAGTCTGGCAACGAAAGTCACAATTTCAGAAACTTTTAGTTTCTCCTAATGACAAAATCACTCTCTTATGAAGCACCCATGCAAGAATGGACGTTTGTTCGTTTGATGGAGCAATTAACTTCGCAATAGAAGAAGCACTCATGCACGAATTCACTGTCTTACGAAATGACATCATTTTACTTACACCAAGAAACGACGTTGTTTCATTAATCAGAAAACCTTCTCCTAATGATGCTGACATGTCTGATTAGTGGGGGCCCCTTGACACGTGGTAGTGCCACATCAGTAAACGTAATGGTGAGACTAACGTCAGGCTAGAATTGAAAAAACTTGAAAGTTTGTGCATTTTGTTGCTACTTTTTTAAGTTCGAATTATAATTGAAAAATTGACAAAAGTTTTGGATTCTTTTAGTGATTAACCCTAAAAAATTAAGAACTTTACTTAATTTTACAATTTAACCTAAACTTTAAAAAGTGACACTAAAATGTTCTAACTTTCAATTTTTCTAAAAAATAGCTCGTCGTTAGACCCTCTGTTAGTGGTGCTAACATGGCTAGCCACATCATCTATTTTTTAGCCATATGGTTGACACGTGTACTACTATTTCCACATATCAAATTTATATTTAAATACAAATAAAATACTAAGATAACAAAATAACAAAATTCCTATCCTAGCCTAATTCTGTTATTGCAAGTCACTTCCTATTCTTTGTTTTCCTATTAAATTGATTTCAAATCACAATTTCATGCTACTATGGCTATACTAACAAGAGAGAAGAACTTTGTGAGTGGATTAAGACCATAGTCTTGGTTTCTTAAACCAAACAGTCAAATATAAACCTAGCATTTGGTTAATCACACCATAGTGGTTATTAGCAATGTCCTAGTGCTTTTTGTACCCTCCTCTTACGTGTGAGAAGATTGGTGTCTACAACCAGGCACTAATTGATTTGATTAAGGTTTGTTTATGGCCTTAATTGCTCAGCTAGGTCCTTTTTTTCTTTGCAATTGATGTGTCTCCTTCTGATTAGATTGTGTATAATTTGATTGCCAAATTTGTGACTGAGAAAAGAGAAATGCATAATATAAAGGGAAGGGGAGTAGAGCAAGAACAAAATTTTTTGTGTCTTCTTTGGTAAAGGCACTAATTCACCTTTAAAAGTATGTTGTAGTTTTTAAGGCTTCTGTTGTCACATTCTTGGGTTGTTCCCATTCAAGTATAGCTTCCACTTTCTTCAGATCTATAAAAATACCTTCCCTTGATACCACATGCCGAAGGAATCCAATCTACCTCAGCCAAAATTCGCATTTTGAAAAATTTCGCATACAACTATCTTTGCGATGTATGTGTAACACAATCCGGAGATGTCTAACAAGCTCCTCTTCATTCCTAAAATAAACAGGAGATCATCAATGAAGACTATGATAAACTGATCTAAATAAGAAGGGAACACCTTGGTCATGAAATCCATAAATACCACAGGTGCATTTGTTAATCCGAATGGCATTACCAAAAATTCATAGTTCCATACCTCGTCTGGAAGGCAGTCTTGTGCACATCATTCTCTTTAGTCTCCAACTGATGGTACCCAAACCTCATATCTATCTTTGAGATTTGTTAAGGCTTTTTCTGTACTTGCAACTCCTTTTGTCGATGTTTACCCGGAAGGGAATAAAATTTCAGCGGGATGACAAATGCAAGGTGAGTTTCCAGGAGCTGAAGCAGCGATTGACTTCAGCACCAGTGCTTGCCCTATCTACCTAGGGAGTAGGGTTTGAGGTATACAGTAATGTCAGTCACTAGAGACTTGGCTGTGTACTTATGCAGGCCGGGCAAGTGATCGCATATGCTTCTAAACAACTGAAAAAGCACTAGCGAAATTATCCTATACATGATTTTGAGTTTACAGCGGTAGTATTTGCACTTAAGATTTGGATACACTATCTTTATGGGGATACTTGTTGTATATAAATCGACCACAAGGGTCTGAACTCCCTAATGACACAGAAAGAGCTAATTCTCAGACAAAGGAGATGACTGGAATTGATTAAGGATTATGACTTAATAATCGACTATCACCTGAGAAAAGCAAATGTAGTAGCAGATGCATTGATTCGTAAGTCCTATTCGACAGTTATTGATAGGCAATATCCTTACATGACACATTTGATGAGTGTGCAAATCCTTGGTGTTAAACTTTTAATAGCTAAGGATGACAGAACATTATTAGCACAGTTTGAAGTTCAGTCGATTTTATTTGATGAGATCAAGAGATCGCAACCTGATGACCCTGAGTTAAGAGTAATTTGAGAGAAACTATCATCTGAAGAGAGTGAGGGGTTCAGACTGAGAGAAGACAGGTTGTCAGTTTTTAGAGGTAGAATCTGTTTGCCGAATAACTAGAGATTTAGGCGACGACCGTTAGAGGTTGCAGTTGGTGACAGAGTTTTTCTTTAGATATCGCCATGCAAAGGTATCATTAGATTTCAAATTCGAGAGAAGCTAAACCCTCGATATATCGGACCTTTTTGCATCCTGGAGCGTGTCGGGACTGTGGCATATTGGTTGGAATTGCCACTGGACTTAGATAGGATCCATAATGTATTCCATGTCTCTATGCTTAAAAAGTACATATTGTGTAACATCCCGTTTCCATACAAAGGCTAGAACCCTAGAATTTTGGTACATGTGAGATCAATCAGAGAAATTGGGATAACACATCTCATGCTCATGCATTACATTAGGTCCACATGCACATGAATAGTGAATCTTTGCATATAACAATAATTGTACATGCATTCATTGACATTCCGGGTATAATTGTTAATAAATGTGATTGTTATTGAGAATTGTGAATTG
>JAOTBA010000002.1:22500830-22511869 GCA_025629845.1 Erythroxylum squamatum | reverse complement strand
TCTACATAAACAAATCCATAACACAATACATTGTTCAACACTTGATTAAACTCTAATCAAGAAAATCTAACTACAAGGCATAAATCCTAACTCAGGAGTTCATAATAATGTAGTTAAACATGGCATTGTAAAAACTACTCCCCTTTGAAGCCCATTAAACTCAAGCCATCGCTACATCTTCAAGAGAGAATGGTACTTAGCCAGGCATCACTTCGGGAACCCTCACAACTGTAAGCACACCGATAGCATCCATGGCAGCAGCAGCAAAAGATGAAGGCGATGATGAAAAATGATAGAATTACTGGATGAAGGTCGAGCGTGAGAGGTATGAGTGTCGGCTGTGGAGGTCGAGAGTGTCTTGGTGTATCTTGGTGATGTCTGTTGTAACCTAATTTGGTAGGTTTTTAAGTGATGGATCGGTGGGTCGGGTCAAACAGTGAGGGATTTTGCTAAATATAGTTCGGGTTTTTGACGATTCGCTGCGGCGACAGATAAGTTTGCCGTGATGCACTTTTCCCGAAAGGTATTTTTTTCTCTTTACTGGATTCTTCGCCGCAGCGAAATAATTAATTTTCACCGTGGCAAACTTTTCCCAAAAGTTCAGCTCGAAATCTTCATGTTTCGTCACGGCGACAAGTCTATTTTGCTGTGGCGAAAGTCCTGTAGCACCTTTGCTCTTGTTGGCTTCATTTCAGCACATTGACTCCTTTCTCCTTAAGGTTCCTACAATCAATAATAGCAATTTGCAATATCAAATGTTCTCAAAAAAATTAATAGTGCAATTAATATCAATTTGTAACAATTTTACTATCAAATTGCATAAAAAATAAGAACACACTCAATGATTTATTTAAGCAAAAAATCAAGAATTATGAGTCAAAAAGTATATTAAAAGCCATGAAAGTGTCACCAATTTATATAGTAAACTTGTGCTCAATCAACCATACAATGTATTTCTTAAACAAAAGTTTTTGTTGAGAGCAACTTTGATGTGGACTATTAGTGATTTCTTAGCATATGTTATGTTGTCTGGATGGAGAACAATAGGGAAATTGGTTTTCCTTACTATGGCAATAATTCTGGTGCATTTTATCTTCCTAACAGGGCCAAAACATCTTCGTTTGACAACCACAGGAAATTTCTTCCATCAGAGCATCCATTAAGACGTAAAAAGCCAAAGTTCATTAAGAATAGGATGGTACAAACACCTCCTCCCCGTTACAAAGCTAGTGAAGAGATATTGAGATATTGCAGGAGATTGATGAATTAAGGTTGCTGAAAGTTACATAACTTGAAGCTAATGAAGTTAATACAAGCATTAGTAAAAACTTTGGTTGGAGAAACGAAAGCATCTTTTTGGATTTGCCATATTGGAAAACTAAGTTGATACTTCATAATCTAGATGTGATGTATATTGAAAAAAATATTTTTGACAATTTGTTCAATACTATAATAAACATTGAAGGGAGGACAAAGGACAATGCAAAATCACGAGCTGATTTGAAACTTTTTTCAAAAGGAATGAGTTAGAAAAAGATCTTTGCACTGGTAAATATCCGAAAGTATGTTACACTTTAGACAAAAAACAAAAAGAAATTTTATGTTAATGGTTGAAAAGTCTAAAGTTTCCTGATGGTTATTTTTCGAACATGGCAAGATGTGTGGACATGAGGAAGTACAAATTATTTGATGAAAAGTCATGATTGTGATGTGTTTATGCAAAGGCTAATTCCAATTGCATTAGTTTCTACCGAATAAGGTTGGGAAGCTATAATAGAACTAAGTTTATTTTTCAAAACCTTAACATCATCTAAATAAAGTTGGTTGAAATGGAAACACTAGAAAGGGAAATTCCAGTAATCTTATCCAAATTAGAAGTGATTTTCCCTTCAAGCATCTTTGACTGTATGGAGCATCTACCCATACATTTAGCATACGAGGCTAAACTTGCTTGTCCAGTTTAATATCGATGGATGTATCCGTTTGAAAGGTAATTATAGTTAATATTTAAATTAGAGTTATAACATGTTTTAATCATAAAATTGTAATAACCTTATTTGTATTGTATGTATTCGTATAATTTGAAGAAAAATGCCAAAAACAAGGCTAGAATTGAAGGTTCCATAAGTAATGCTTATTTAATGGAGCAAGCAAGTACGTTTTGTTCACATTATTTTGAGCCGTAAGTGCATACAAGAGAAAGAAAAGTTCCTCGTAATAAAGATGTGGGAGGAACGGGAGATTTTGATGGTTACTTATCCATTTTCTTATATCCTGGATGAACATATAGACGGTCAACAAGAATAATGTTAACAGAAGAACAAATAGAGGCTATCTATGGTTACATTTTATTGAATTATCAAGAGGTTCAACCTTTCATGCAATAAGTTTAAGTTGACTTTGAAATTGATTATTTGGGTTTTGCAGTTAGTGTTATTCACAACTAAAATATGTAATAATGCTTTTAGATTATACAAAGAATGGTTACTCGAGCTAATGCCCAAAAAAATACATGATGATATCAATAAAGAAGTTGAGCGACACTTTTCTCGATGGTTTGAGAAACACGTAAGTTTTCTCTTATAATAATTGAAATGGTTGAACTATCACATCAAAATGATTAGATGACATTATACTATTTAATATGATAAATTGTTTTTCGTGTAGGCATTAGAAAATCCAATAGAGAACAAGTTCAAATGTGATATTACGAAAGGAAGTTATGAACTATTAAATAGTATCTGGTGTATTTTGTTATTAGATACAAATTTCATTCAGAATATCATGGTCATAATATGGTAATAGAAAAAAAGGGGTTTGCATACAGGGAGATTTGGGGGATTACTATGATAAAATTATTGAGATAGTTGAAATTGAGTACCTTGCATTGCCAACAAAATGGAGTGTGATATTTAAGTGTGAATGATTTAATCTAACTCCTAATGTTGGAACAAAACTTACAACATCCCACTACCATAGGGTACATACCCAAACATTCAAGAGCATTCAAGTACATATCCTATGATAATGGTTATAGAAATATGTCTCTATTTTAATCTGAATCAAGAATCAACTCATTAAGATATATAAAGCTCAAGTTATAATCAGAATACCGAGACATGTTCATTGAAAGTTTTCCAGTTCATAATATTCCAGCACACTTCCACATCAACATCTTATATAATCTTCCCTAATTCAATCATCATAAATTCTCTATCATAACATGCTATAAACACTAATCATTTACTTACTTACTTAGTTCAAATCCCAGCTCAAAAGTCACCCTAAATCAGTACTCCAAACATGCAGAATCATCGCACATTCAAGGTGGAAACTTGAAAGATTTAAGCTAGGACAAGGCAACTATGTTCTGATTCTCTACTTAATTTTGTGAGGGTGAAGCACGAATTATTAGTGCAACAATCAGACATGAACATAAACAAAAATAGGGAGGTGCAAGGAAGAGTGTTTTGGTGGTGTGTGAGAGGAAGGAAGAAGAGAAATGACCATAGCTGGAGTTGCTCCTGCTGAAACTTACACCTAAGGTGTTAGGTGTCATCCAATGGAATGGCCATATGTCTTATGGCATGTTCAACACTTATCAAGCACAGGTGCTTCCAAATGTTTCCAACTAACTAGGTCACTTGTCCATTAATCAACTATGTCATTTGTCATTAACTTACCAGCCCATTTGTCATACAATGATTGATCCATTTGTCACTTAATTACTAGTCCATTTGTCACCAATTTAACTATGCCAAATGTTACTCAATTTTAGGCTAAATCATTCAAATTTTTTATGCATCAATTTATTCTACCACTTAGCATTTGTCCTAGTCTAAATATACCCCAAAATTTTGGAATTTCCTAAAATTAACCAAAATTTTCGAAACAACAAGTAGCAACACTAAATTAGTTTTTAACACATTTAAACCACAATTCTCAATATAATCACATTTATAAATCAATTATACCCGAAAATGTAAATGAATGCATGTACAATCATATTCATGGGCAATAATCAAAATTCTCATGTATGTGCAAAAATATGCAAAGCATGACATGTATTTTCTAATTTCTCATAACTCACTATTCTTACCTTAACATGGGTAACGAGATGTTACAGATTGAGACCCTACTTAGCCTAATATTAAAGCTACATCTATCTATAATAATCTTCATTATTAAAAAAATTTCAAAACCTATTGCTAACTCTTAGAGATAAGTTTGAATATATCTAAAGCTCTCTTCTTCATTAAGGATCTTTGTCAAGCTTTGATATTATAATCAAAGAATTAATTATGTAAACCTTAGTATCATTCGAATGGAAAAATCTATGTCATCCCCCCGTACCACTCAATCCTCTTATCATCAAATTTCTACCTTATAGAACTTAGCTAAGAAGAAGATACTTTGTATCTACTATAAAAAGATACTTTGCATCTATTATAAAAATATTAGTTATCACATCTTTAAATTTAGGAAACGACCTAAGTAAGGTAACTATTCAAAGTTCTCTAAGCTTGCTATTGCTGCTATTTCCACAGAGGGCTCAATGGAGAATACATATCCTAAATTCTCCTTAAGAGAACTTAAGGCCCTTATATAGCAAAGTTAGCCAGATTTTAATATTGTTTCATCTCGTGTCATATATGTCACATCAAGTACTTCCTTTTTATGGTACCTTGGTTTTGCTTATTATAACCATATGAACTCTAACTCCTTTATATTTTATTCCTCAAAAACTCTTATGCCATATATTGTCCATACTATCGATAATTCTATTATGAATATTCAAAGTTTAGGTACTATTCAAATACATAAGTTATGTTTGCATAATACTTTCTTGTTCCTAAACTCTCCTTAAATAATATCTATGTTGGTCAATTATATAAACTTAATATTAATTTACTTTTTTGGTTTATGGTTATACTATTGATTTATAAATAGATGAGATTATTATGGCTGGGCATAAGAATGGAGAACCGTTTAAAATTACCTCTCTCATTCTTTCGTCCAAACGTATTGTTGGTACTGTTACATCTTATATATGACACTATCTTCTTCGTTATCTTTCCAATCTTAAACTAAGATCATTAATTTCTAATGGTTATTAGAGCAAGGATAAGTCTGAAAAATCAATTATATTTCATGCTATCTTTTTAGAAGTCATAATTACATTTTATTAATAGTAATTGTGCCTTTTCAACTCCCTTTGATTAAATTTATTCTAATGTTCAGGGACTTTCTCCTCATGATATCATGGGTAGTTTATGATATTATGTGTTTTTAGTTGATAACTTCTCTAGATATATGAACTTATCTCCTGCATCATAGGTCCAAGTTATTTTATATTTTTATTTTTTATAACCATGAATTAAATTTAATTTTCTTATAAAAACCAAAATCTTGCACACTAATAATATTATAGAACTATTCTTTTACCCATTTTGTTAATCTATAAGGAACTATTATTTAAAGATCTTATCTAGATACCTCTCATAGATGCATTTTTTAATACCATTTAAGCTCTTATCTTCTCTTCCTCTTATCAAGAAACCTTTTAGGAAAAAGGTGCTCATATTGTTGTCTACTATCAATTGCATCCTTACTCTAGTTATGTGCAACAATTTTCCTTATAAATGCTTATACAATCTTGCTCCTAACTACCAAACTCTCAAAGTCTTTAGCATTGCTTTTTTTTTCTTCCTCAACCGTATGAATACACTAAACTGGAATCATAAGCACGATTATGTTGTTTCCTAGGATGTGATACAGTATAAAGGATATAGATGTTAGGAACGATTGTTCCAAAGACTTTGTATCTTATAGTATGTGACCTTATTAGGAACATAAAATGTTTTCAACTATTTCAAAACTTTGAGTCAAGGAACATTCTTTTTAGTTCTTCTTCTGATTCCATCGTGTGTTTCTTAACAATTCTCTTCAAATATTACTTTCTAATTGTTTTAGTATTTCGATATAACCTATTTCTATTCTCATTGCCTTTCTGTTAGCTAAGCTTGTGGATCCATTACCTCCTCTAAACAATCCTTCGTCATCTAATCAATCATTAAAACTTCCTGCTCCTTAACCTGTTGCTTGATGTACTAATTAAGTAATCATCCTTCTGTCTAACTTTGATATCTTCATATTTATTCTACTATTGTTTCTATGCATGAACCTCGCACCTATCGTAAGGCATCTTTGACCTTCTTTAGTGAAAAGCAGTAATAGAAGAACTATAAGCACTTACTAGCACCAATACTTAAAATGTGGTTGATTTACCTTAGATAATCTATTGTTAGTTACAAGTAGGTTTATAAAATCAAGATTCCAGCTGATGGATTACTTAAGCGATGCAAACCTTGACTAGTTGCTGAAGGATTTATCTAGAAGTATGGTATTGACTATAAAGAGATATTTGCTCATGTAGCTCGTTTCACTTCAATCCACAATCTCATTGCAATTATTGCTAATAAGCCATAGTCATCATTTATATAGACGTCCAAAAATGACTTGCTTAATGGTGATGTTATAGAAAAAGTGTACATATAACTTCCACCTAGTTATGATCATCCATCTAACATGGTTTGTCATCATCATAAAGCCTTATATATACTAAAACAAGTTCCTCAAGTCTATTTTGCCAAATTTAGCTCTATTAACCACCTTACCATTCATTCTAGCTCCTATAATCAGACCTTGTTCATTCATAAAAAGACTCAAGGGTACACTATTCTTCTCCTTTATATTAATGATATGATAATTACTCGTGATACCATTCAAGGTATTTCTACTCTCAAATCCTTTCTACATTAATAGTTTAAGATAAAGAATTTAGGTAGCCTGAGTTAATATTTGGAACTTCAAGTTTCGTTTAATAAATCTAAATTATCCATCTAAAGAAAAATATATCAAATAACTTATCTCTTGTGCTAGAATCACTATTACCAAGACTATTAACTCTTTAATTGGATGAAATATTCATCTCTATACTATTTATGGGGCTTTCATCAATGTTGATACTTTTTATTTCCATTTAGTTGTTGCTCTTATATACTTCATTATCTCTCATTTTGATATCGTTCATGTTGTTTGTATTGTTAATCAATTCATATCAACACCTTGTACCACTCACTTTTTTTTTATATTCTTGATATCCTTTGGTATAAAAAAGGTATTCCTTTTTGTGGACTTCATTTTTGTTATTCATCTCCATTAGAGTTATGAGGATTAGTCGCGAATCATAAGAGGCCCTCCTAAAACTTTTCTATGCACACTCACTCATTCTTGCACAATATAATTGACATTTAAGTCCATCTTTCTTAATAAATTTCTACTCATAAAGACACTAAATAACGGTTGTGTCAAAGAAGTAGAAGAGGCTACTATTTCTTTATCTTCCAAATTTAACATTAACTTTTAACGTTAACTTTTTTATGTTGATCTATTTATAAATTTCTTTCAAGCATTTGTCAAGCTGCTTTGTGACCTTAAGGTCATAGGTTTAAGTCACGGAAACAGCCTCTTTGTAAAAATACAAAGGAAATGTTGTATACATTATGACCCTCCTCAGACCTCTATAAAGCGAGGAGCATTATGCACTGGGTACATTGACTTTTTTTTATTTATAAATTTCTTTCAAGCATTTGGTTGTATTTTTTACCCTCTAATTTTTTTATTTCCATCAGTATATAAATCTAAGATACTTTAACTCAAGAATTGGCAACAAAGCATTTCAATAGTCCTGGCTTCTATATGATAATTTAAAGGTAAAGTTTTTTAATTTTTCTATGTATTTTCAGCTTACTAAATACTTGAATATGTTATAATTAATTTGTCTCGTATGACAACATTTGCTCATACATACAATGTCTGACAATGTTTATGTGGACATGATATTCCTACTCTTAGATTGTTTGTTTTAACTCTTTATATTTTTCTAATAAATAGGTATTAATATTTTCTCATTTTTATTTAGTAATATATTCATGTTAGTATTAAATTTATTTAAATTATAACTTAAATTAAATTATGAATTACAGTTTATATACGTTATAAGTGTTTTATATGAAGTTTTCTTTGGATAAATTTTTATCTCGATCAATGATGACAGTACCGTACAGAGTATAAATGATTTCAGGTAAATAACTTAGAATAGTTGGTAGTATATACACCCAAAACTCCACTTGCAACTATACCTTATAGATTTAGTACCTAAAATAGTTCCGAATAGGGTAAATAATGGAACATAATTGTACTAAAGTTAATCTGGTTTTTGTTTAATTCAGATATACAAAATGTTTTGAATGCGTAAGACATAAAATGTGCAAAAGGTGTTTTCTTTTTCTATTTACAAGAAATTCTAATGTCTTATTGGGGTAATGAGAACAAAATCATTTGTCAATTGAAAATACAAGTATAATGTTTCTTAAAGAAGAATCCAACAGAGTGAGAGTGCAAGAGTAATAAATAGGCTAACACATCCATGTCTGAGACGAACACCCAACGAAAGAAGCAATATAATAATTAAAAAATGGGTTTACAAAACAATTAGGTTTGCGTAAAAATTTTGGGTTGTTCTATTAGCTTTTAAATTAAATTTAATGGTGTGAAATATTTATTTTAACATAAATGCTTACTTATTATAAATTTCTATTTATATAATAAATTACTACAATAATATTAATTATAAGAGTAATGTTAAACTAATTTTATAATAAATTAAAAGTTCAAACATTTTATTAATACTTTTATTAATTCAAACAGTATTATTCATTATTTTAAATGCAACATCCCACTACCATAGGGTATATACCCAAACTTTCAGGAACATAACCTATGATAATGGTATGTTGGAGCAAAAGCAAATCCAGCTTACGCATGGCATCATCTAACTTATTCAAGAGTCACTAAATTTTAACATCCATTGATTGCATTCCTTCATAATTCTTACACTGTTTCCATCATACAATTATTCACAAAACCTCTTATAGGTTCTAACAAAACTACAAAATAAATGCTACAGTACTTCTAGTGTCAATTGACAAACCTCTAAGTCATCTTTCTATCCACAAGATTCCTTAAGTCCTGACTAAGGAACTAGGTCTCCCGTCTTGTACCTAAAAAATCACATTGCAATTTTTGATGAGTTTTGCGAACTCAATGAGTGAACCATCATTGATGATTTCACTAGATGTCAAACACATATCACAGATACCATAGATATTCATTCTGAGCATCATAACTCACACAACATGGCACAACATAGGGTCACTCAATACAACTTTGCAAATCATTTGTTGGGCCCTGAGCCTTTTCGATTAATTGAAGAATTTTTCATGATTATTCAGATATAAAGCAAGAGGAATTTTGACGAATGACTTTTGGAATATGGAATCAATTGAATAATTTTGATGTTGATAGAAAATTAAGACAATAAGGAACATTTGGTTAGAAGGAAGTTTATTAAATTCCTTCAATTTCAAGGATTGAAAAAGGGTATGATTTTTGGAAAGCGAGAAGCATGAATTAAATTAAATTTTAAGGATTGATGGATTTAGTGTCTTCCTTCGTGGAATTAATTAACATGTTAAGGAAATTTAATTAACATGTTAATTAGACTAAGACTATATGACATGGATTAAGTGTATTAAGGGTTAAATGGGCCTTGGACTCAAGTTGGGCTTAAGTGGTGATATAAAAAGAAGAGGATTAAATGAGAGTAATGAGTTAGGTGGCATGAATTAATACAATTAAATGTGTTAGTTGAATTTAAGAGTTTAGAGTTTAATTGGGCCTAAGAGAATAATGGGCCTAGATCAAATGAAAAGAAGAGGAAATGAATTGGACCTTGGGCCTAGAAGAAAGAAAGAGAATTGAGTGGTTTAAGTTGGGAGCCTAATGGACTTTAGGCTTGAATGGGCTTAGGAGGAAGAATAAAGAAGGAAGGGGAATAAGTTAAATTTTTGGGCTTGGGCTTAAGTAGTGTAAGTAGGAGTATAAAAAGAAGAAAAAAATTAGTTGGTTAGTAGAGAAGGAAGAGAGTTACGAAAATGAGAGGAGAAGATAGAGAGAGAGAGTCGTGAGGGAGAGGAAGAAAGAAGAAGAAGAAGAAGAGAAAGAGAAGGAAAAATTCGTGGAAAAGAGAGGAATCAAGCTCCAAGAGGTAAGTTTTCATCATCTGCTTCATGTCTTGATAAAGAATAGGTTAGGGTTTTAAAGATGGGGAAAAACCCTAGAGAGAGAAGGAGGGGTTTGAGGAAGAAGATGATGGTTGTGCATGAGGTTTTGGGTTAGATCTTATAAGAAATGCATGGGTTTGTGAATTCTAAGATTAATTTTGGATGATTGTGTTTTTAGGGTTTCCAATTGAAATCACCCTTTAATTTGGGGGATTTGCCTTGGATGAAGGGGATTGAGGCAAAAAGGCAAGGATGGAAATTGGAGCAAGGTTTTCCAAGCAAGAAAATTCAAGGTAGGTTTTATGTTTATAGTTAAATAATGAGCCATTAAAATGATATTTATAAATTCAAGACAAAGTGATTTCAAAGGCATTATTTTAAAATAACTTGAGAATTCTATGAGAAATTGATTATGAATGGTGACATGTTATGTGGGCTTTATGTTTATAATTGAATAATGACCTATGCATATGTTTAAAACAAGAAAAGAAAAATGTTCTCAAATTATTCCATGATTTTTGCATTGTTTCCTTTGATGTGGGAACTTGCCAAAATGGTGCATTCAATGCTTTTGAATATCTTGATGAATTGTTATGTGAATTGGAGGATTGATGACTTGATATGTGAATATGGTTGTTATGTGATTTTGTTTGAGGAATGATGATGCATTTGCATATGAAATGCTTCATGCTCATGAAAGGAATTATAAAAATTTGCATGATTTATGCAAAACAAGATTTCCAAGATTATTGCCATTTGGGCAATCATGTTTCAAGTCATGATTATATGTTAAGTGGGTTAGGTTAAGTCCACCCAAGAACTGTCTCGTGCACGATGACCATGAAAAGCCTT
>JAOTBA010000002.1:22472747-22489304 GCA_025629845.1 Erythroxylum squamatum | reverse complement strand
CGGAGATCGTTCAGAACAAATGGTTTGTTCTTCCGCTGCGCTTGCGTTTGACGCTTGCTGAAGGACGATCCCCAACACAATCATCTACCTAGTTGTTTAATTGAGCCCATTTGTAGAATGTTTAAATTCGTATTTATAGTGATATGCCATGATTTAGGCACTTCCTTAACATCCCTTTAAATCTCTATCACGTATCATATAGGGTCTCTAAATCAATTTAAACATAGAAAGAGATGTTATTCCTCAATTTGGTAGTCTTAACTAGTGGAAAGGACTTTAAAAGGAAATTTTATGTCATCTGGTTCCATGTGGTGATGGATCTCCTATGAAAAAAAATTCAACCGTTTCTTATCCTCATTATTGAGAATGAAAATAATCTCAATCTTTTTTCCTCATAAATAGCACCATTAATCTTAAAGGTTTCATAAATCTTTAAAAAATTGGCTATATTTGTATTATATTATAGTCATAAATCTCAAATGTTCCCAATATTATAGTCCTGGGAACGATGCCAAAACCTTAATAAGTAGGAACCTACCCTATAAATTCTTAAAGGCAAGTACACCTATCGAATTATAGTATAATAATAGAGCGTATAGAGTGTCAATCCCATAGGGACTACAAATACTAGTAATTACCTTTTTCTATTATCTAACTAACAAAATAAACATTGGTTTAATTAAAACAATAAAACTAAACTACAGTTTAACACAAATAATAAATAAGAACTCAAGTCAATCAAAGATTAACTAAATTATATCATTTTTACTTAGGTAATAAATCCCCTTAAGATTTCTCAAGTTGTTAACCTTTTAGCATGCAATTTAATTATGGATCATTAGCCCATGAAAATTATTATCTTATGTTAATGTCTTTTGCAAGACTATCAATACCTAGTCCTAGGTTAATTAACTGAAATGTCTTTCTAATTAAAACTTCTAAGATTGCTTTAATCGATTCGTGAATTTCACTATTAGTTTTCAACTTGATCTAGAAGACTTAAGTCGACCTATTTTTAGGATTGCATGCTACTACTTTCAATTATGTTAGATTTATTCATACAAATTATTTATCAATCTCAATTGCATGATTAAATTGAATCTAATGAATCAATAATTAGTTCTATTAAATAAATAATCAAATCACAAATTCCATCTCAAGATTCATCCCACCTAGGTATTAAACAAATTTAGTTCATAAAAATTAAAAAAAAACATAAACAAAGATTAAAAAGAAGACAAATAAGATAATTCATTATATATCCCTTTTTCTTCAGATCTCTAAGTTAGTCTTCAAGTCGATGTTGCTCTAAGGTTCAAAATTGTGTTTGATACTCCAACTCTACTTATTTCCCTTCTCAATTTCCCTTTTATAATTTGAAATTAGGGTTTTTGTAATGGACACAGTCACCCACATTACTGTGTATAGTGATTTTGTCCCTTAATATCACTTTAAAGCTTAATATTTGTGCAGAAATATGGTCCCAACAACTTACAGGGTAGTGGCATGGTTATGTCCATCACCATACAGGAGAAATCACATCATTAAAATCATACACAATTATAGAGACTTACTGATCCCTTACAAAACTATGTATAAGTCTCACACGGGCATGTACTTTACCAGCACAGGCGTGTCCTTCTAAAACTGCTTTAATTGTTCAATTTTCTACCTTAAGTTCATATGACTTCCTCTCCTTTCGATCTATGAAGGCAATTAAGAACTAAAAATATATTTAAAATGAATTAAGTGCAAAGAACAATAAAAACTTTCAAATAAACAAACAAAATACACTAGACATGAGATTAAAAATATATAGTTTATTAAGAATTAATCATATACTATCTTGATTATGTACTCTTTCACTTACCCAGCCCAATATATTTTATATAACACAATTCTTTCAAAATTGTTCCAATTTTAGCATTAGAAGAAACCATATACTTTTGAGAAACATAATAAATAGTCATTTATTATATTGTCGTTTGAAGAATACTAAGAAAATGATAAAGTAAGGACTTCTTTGATGGTAAAATAACATATCTTATCTTATTGTTCCTATGCTATAGAGGTTGCTTTTCAATTTTTTATATTGGTAGGTGTGGGAATTGAAGGCTTTTCCACATTCATGGTCATATTTTCATCTTCCATCCCCAATGCAAACTCCACATCTTGTTTCCATTTCTTAAAATTTAATTTAGTTGAAGTTTTACCATTGACGTTTTTATTATTGATAGAAAAACTTAATACAAAATGATCGATGCATATAATAAATAAAAATATATGATAACAATGATACTTAAAGTCATAAATAGTATATATAATATGCATCTCGTCTAATATGTCATGCAATACTTGTATGTAGGATACATAATACATAAAACATAATGATAATATATCTATATAAAATTGATTTAGAGTAGACATCATATATTCTTGTGATATTATTATCTATGGGTCTATATATCACTCAAGCAATAGATATCCTCTACCAAATGCATTTATGCACATTTCAAATTTTCATAAAAGGCTAGCCCCTACAAGTAAAATAACTAAATCCAATATCAGAGACATCCCCTAACTTGCTAACAAATAAGCCTAAATATCAATTAAAAAGGCTACTGTAATACTACATTCTTATTAGTATTTAAATAATTTCACAAGTAAAAGAGACATAATTGTATATTATCCTCACTTTTTTTGCATGGAGATAAACCTGTAACAAACTTACTATTGTATGAAACAAAATCTTCATACACCTAAATATACTAACAATATGTATTTGAGAATTCATAATAGAAATATCATAAGAAGTGATAAATCATGTAATACACAACAATAGATAAACCTTATGATATAATAAAATCATATTTATCTCTTACATTTCAAGTTAATTGCATAAAAATTCACATAATTATACATCTAAGACCTTTATTTAAACTTTTATAGATTTAACACTTAATTATTACTAACATAACAGTACTAAAAAACATTAATTTTTAATTTTATACAACCAAAGGACCCAAATAACGATCCAAACAACTTTAAGGATCATTCTACAAATTTTGGAATTTTTTGATTTTCTTTCCCTATGGGACCTTAACTCCATCATGGGTCCAGGAGGATGCTTATGTAATGCACGTGTAGGGTAGTTCAGCGCACTTATATATTGCATGATTCGTGAAAAACATGTCCCTAGACTTGCTTCATCCCTTATGATGCATGCACATCATATGCGAGATGGGTATATTGATTGAATGATGCAGGTATGCCATATGCTAGATGAGTCTATTCATTGAATGGTGCATGACGAGCATGATCAGCAACACACAGACGCGACAAATTTAGATCACAACTCACACATATGTTTCATGCTCATGTCATATGTTTGACGTGCATATTGATTGAATAATGCATACACGCCATATCATATGCTACATTCAAGTTTTGTTCTTGTGCCTTGAACTAAGGTACTACTTACACTACAGCCCATTTTCTACCGAGGGCAAGTGATAAATTCAGCTCATCAAATTGAAATATGGGTCTAAGGGCCTCTGGATCTGTAACAAAACAGAACAGTAATAAGTGAAGGCGTGATGGAATGTCAGTTGGACTAGTAACCCTCGTTGGTTCTTGACCCTAAGATGCGAGCCTAACCCATATCATGTTCAACAAAGAGCTTATTACTATCAAACCCCAACTTCCCTCAAGGCCATTAGATTAAAAACCAGTACGATGTTCTCTCCAGCCATTTGATTCTACGGCAAGCACATACACGTTAGAATGGCTTACGATCCGTTCTGGATTGTAAGGAAGTAGTCATTTTTTTTACTATTTTATGCTGACACAACGGTGAAAATATACCCATTGATTGGTCATTGGCGTGGTCATGAGTAACATGTTTTTGTAAGGAATTCGCGTCAAACATAAATTTGGATGTGATTGGTGTAGAGTTCATCACAAGGTGGTTAGCGAGCCGCCGGTACACAAGCATCAGTTCTTAGCATTTTTGTATATGCGTGTCGACGGGAAAGTCCAGCCAGTAATGGTCGATTTTCTTCATCCTCTTTTGGCCTACATATCTATGTAATGTGTGGAGGCAGATGATATTGAATGTTTGATGCATAGAAGTTACAACCTGTCAAGAAAACGAAACAGGTAATAGTGGTCCCGGAGCTTGTTATATGATGTACAACCAACATCCAGCCATTACTATTTTGTACAACCCACAATGTTTACGACCTCATCCTGTCTAGCTGACCTTAACAAAGCACGCTGATGATGAACACAACTCTTCCCACAAAATTCTAAGTACATGAAAATTCTCGTTGAGCTTGGCTTAGATTAGAATAGAGGAAGTAGGAATGAGATGCTTAACTATATATTGGTTATCCTTGCCAAATTAGATAATAAAGTTGTCTCTTTATTAATGAGACTGGTATGACACCTGGACAAAAGATGATAAAAAGAGGAGCAAATACAGCAAGAAACTTAAATCTGCATTGTCCAAGGCAGTAGATTGACAAGAACTTGATAGCTCTATTCACGTGCCTCTCTGAGATACTTCCTGCCTTTATCATGTATTCCATCATAACTGCATACAGTTATGCTTTTATGATGTGTGACAGCCTTTACAATCTCTTCTGCTAATTGCTTAAATGACTTCAATCACGTTCTGTTCTATTATTTTTACACCTGCAAGGGTAACCACAGTCTAAAAATGCCTGGATACCTCCAGTAGGATCTGTTACAGCTTTTTGCACTAATAGTTACAAATCAAACAGAAAGTTGCCCTAAAGCTGCTTTTACGAACTCCAAAAAAAACAAAGAGAAAGACTCAATTTTTTCCTGATTATGGAACAAAGACAATGAAGCGTTGAAACCAGTTGTGTAACATATACAGTAAAAAAGAGAAGCTAGCAAGAAAATTGGGTCTTTACATTCAAGAATGCCAGATTCCACTCAGCATACTTCGGAACCTGTTTGTGGATAGCTTCCTGACAAGCCTTTTGGCATCTGAAACTTCAGCTTCTGCAAGTTTTTTTATGTTCTTCAAATAACCAGAGTTGACGATCATTCTTCTTCCACTGTTAGACCTTGTTAACGACATCAGTACCGATATTAAGAACCTTCTGTAATCTGAACTTGCCCCTTCTTGGTCAAGTAACTGAAGAAGAAATCCAATATGTTGATCATCTTGCAAGAGTCTTCTCCTGTTTTTAGGCACCAAAACCATGCTAGAGAGTGCCTCAGCAGCCATTTCTCTAATTTGAATTGATTTTGCATTAAGGAATCTAATAAACTCAGGCAAGAAACCAGCTTCTCCCATTGCTTTCTTTGCCTCCTCAGATGTGCCAGATAGCCTAGAAGCCACTTTTAGTGCCAATTCTTGAACTGAAACATCTCCATTTCTAAGTAAGAAAAGCAGTTGATCGGCGAAGCCACAGTTCATCAACATAGTAATACAACTTGTAGAAGAGAAACATAAGATCTCAATTGCCCTTAATGCTGTCTCTCGTGATTTAGAAGTAGATGGATGGCTGGGATCCAGAAGCTGCACCAATGCACGAATTCCACCTTCACTAACAAGTAATCGACTCACTGACTCATCTCCTGAAGCAATAATTTGAAGTAATTCAACTGAACTTATCTGCGCAGCTTCATCGTTCGATTTTGCAAGTTTGATAAATGTGGAAACTGCACCTTCTTCTATCATGAATCTCTTGATTTCTTCAACACCAACAAGATTTCTCAGTACCCCACAAGCAGGACCAATAAGTTCTGTGGAATCACCAGAATTGCATATTTTTAGCAGAGCTGTGACACCACCATGAGCGGAAACTGACCAAGCATTGTCAGAATTTTCAGTCAACTTCTTCAAACCTCTTGCAGCACCTTCCTTGCTCAATTCAGTACCACTCTCCAGAACACGAATCAAAGGGCCTATAACCCCAGCTCCAATTAAAACAGACTTACAGGAATCAAACCCAGAAATTACCGCTACTACCTTGGCAGCCTCCTCTTGGATTTCCTTTTCCATGTAATCAAGGAAACTAACCAACAGATTCACAATGGCACCAGCTTCAACCGCTACTTTGACATATTTCTCATCAGCGGCGACAACCTCAAGCAAGTTAACCAAAGCCTGTCTTTTCATTTCGGTGTCTCCGATCTTCATTCTCGTCAATAAATCTCTAATGTAAAACCTCATATCATCTTTACAAGCATTGGCTCCAGGTCTAGACACAACAATTGCAAAGCCATGAGTCAAGATACCTGCAGTGCATATCCCAGATAAATTCTTCACAAGGCGATCAAATTTTGCAGCCATAACGTCCAAATCACTTTGCATCAAGAGCTTGCCACTGTATGAAAGATCCACACATCTTCTAGCAAGGTCGTAGCAGTCGTTGGAAGAGACCACTATGGCAAATATCAAGCCAGAGAGTATTGGGTTTTGGCTGGAATCACAATTCTCTATGGCTATTAGGCCAGAGTTTAGCTCTTCCAATTTGTTTCTTATCAATTGCCACTTGGCTGCAAAAACTTTAACTGCGTAAGAGTATGTTATCAAAGAAGAAATGGCTTCAACAGCTTGCCTGAGATTGGATTTTGAGGAAGTTTCTGTCAAATTCTGATCTTCTCTTGGAAGAGCTCGTCCCATATTTTTTCTTTTTCTTTTTTTCCTGTTTAGCACTGATATTGATAGAAACCCATGCAGTATCTAGCAACAAGAGACGAATCCAAAGCTCTGATCATTGAGAGAAACAAGGTGACCAGCTACATACTACTTTTAATGAACCTTGTTCGCTGCTTATCCTCTACGAGTTCTGTTATGTAAAGTGGATTAAGTGTTGGTGTGAAATTGTTCGAGTGACCTCAAGAGAGGGCATTATAGTATTAATTGATGTTGACAATTATCACTGCTATTAGTATTAGGTGAAAAGAGAAAAGACAGTATATATGACACAAACCCCACCCCACCATGTGAAGATGAAGCCCTTTGTTGGATGCCTTGAGCTAGCAGTCATCTTTTGTAATAGCAAACCTTCCATCCCCCATTTAGAGAAAGTGTCTCTCTTTTTCCCTTGACTAAACCAAAAAGACTAAAGCTTAATATAAACTAACAAACAAATAAAAGATCACCGCAGTAGGCATCTACAGATTAACTTCTGAAATAAGCTTTTTGTAGGAATTTATTCCTAGTTGCTTTGGTATCACTATCACGCATGAAGCCTAGCAAGAAGACGAACCAGAATATAGGAAAAGGAGTCCACTCATCGTCACACGATTGGTTGTCTAATTTTGGACTAACCCTTTCTCATTCCAAGACAAAATGGGTCATTATTCTGCTTGTCACGGGTTGTTATTTGAAGCAATCGTGACATTGGATTGTAACAAGTTGTGATGGGATTATGATAATCGGCTATAATGAGACGGTCTATATGTTAATATGGAATATGGAAGTCGGCTTTAACTCTGTACGTAACAAAATGTTCTCATCTGCACGTCAACTCAATTCAATTCCCACGTCTTCAATTGTTGAGGATGAGGACCCCTTTTCAACAATTTTTGTTGCACTTTTCGCTTCAGGGTAGGGTCTCAGCTTTAATGAACCAACTCAATGCGTACCCAGTGGCCTGTTGAATTTTACACAGCAGATCACAAGGTGCTCGTGGCTTTTCCTCAGCTTGCTTCTGGTGTTGTTTGATTAAAAGATACCGTAACTTACTACATTTATAGAACTTATTACATTTATAGCTAGCTAGATGCCATAGAAGCCTAAAAGCACATTGCAATATCAAGAGTTAGGTACAGATGGCATTTTGATGCCAAGGCAAGGAAGCGATGGTTTCTTGACAACTTTGAGTCGAGAATAAGGAAAATTGAAGCAGAAGCATACAGCTACAGAATATATCATACCTTGGCTTTTAAGAGAATCTCATATACAGCAAATTTTCATGATCATCCACTCCCGTGAAAATAAACAACAACCAAATAGATAAAGACAAATAACGAATTCAGCAAGAAACTAAAGAGAAGAGATTGGTTGATGTTAATTTTAGTTGATCTTATATTAACAAGTTTCTTAAACTAAATTAGAGAAATAATCAGATCTTATATTATCTATTTTTGACAGTCGATGTGATGCAGTAAAGGAAGCAATTGCCACTCATATTGACATTTCGGAGAACTACATAATCGTAACCCGGTCTTTGGACCCTTACGATTCACTAAAAAATGTTTATTTGGCACAAAGGGAAGTGAATCTAACTTCTAAAGTCTCTAGATTTGTTAGGACCATACCCTAATGCCTAAAGACACTTCTAACCATATGCTTAATTTAATACATAGTACAGACTTTATTATGTACCCAGGATCATACATGAAAGGATTAAAAACGAAGGTAATGCGAAATATCTGATTTCGGTTCCATCTTTAATTCCGATGTCGTTTCCGAACTCCAAACGATCACGAATCTCCCAGGACCTTTATGAAAAGTGTTTCCCGATACGAGGTTTAGGTCTTTCAACAGTTTTCTCAATACATAAGCTCTCTTAATAGGTCAGAGAAACCTTATGCTTACGATTGATATGAGCAACTACAGGAGACCTTAAACTATATATATAGCTTTCATATCGTACTTCCCCATCACAAGGCCGATATAGGTCCGGTTCACACTAATTGGGATCCATTTTTCACCCGGACTTCGACTCACTGATTTAGATCATTTATTGGGCCACTTTATTATCTTTATCTGGATCAATTTATATAACTTAACCGATAATTTATTGAAAACTAAAAAATGCAATTAATAGTTGTCCAACTTTATAGGAAATGACAAAATTGCCCAACATTCTCCCTTTTGGACAAGCATTAATTGCAGTTTTAACTCTAGTTTAAAAACTCGATTAAGCCACGCTACTTAATTAGTCAAACTAAGTTTAAAAACAAAACATTTGATCCAAAGATAATGAAACTGTATCATTCTTTCCTGCATGGCTTTCGATACCAAAAAGTATCAAATGCATATGTCATGTACGACACAGATCCAATACAATCACGTATACCTAATACCTCACTAAGATGAATGGAAAAATAAAGTGTGGCAAACTAGGATTATACCTTTATGATCTAAATTATATCATCTTCGTTTGTAGGTATCAATTTCTCCAACTTTAAGCTATACCGCATATGCTAAATTGCATTACAGAAATCCTGTTTTCTCTCACCGAATGCTAAATAGTGTTAGAGAAAACTTGTTTCCTCTCACCAAATGCTAAACTGCATTAGAGAAAACCTTTATGTTCTCCAACAGAATGTTAAACTGCATTTGAAAACCTTTATGGGATTAAAAACTTATATCCCCCTATGTCATGCCAAATTCATGGATACTCATACTAAAATTGTATGCATCTAAATGACATAAATACAAGGTCAATCTATATATATGTCCAATGACCTTTAAATACTTAAGATCGACACAAGTCTTAAGACTTTTATATGTATTATTATAATGTATGATAACACGTATTACTGAGGATAAATGGTGATCATCTTTATTGATGAACCATCACACTGTCATAATATATCAAAATGTACAAATGTACATAGATCAAATATAACGATCCGCTAATTAACAATGTCTAAGGACGTCAAAACACTCATACTATATACTTATGTCACAAAAACAAGTGGGCAAAGTCCTTTAGTTAAAGGATCGACTTACAATTCCTCGGTCCTTAAATGCTCCAAACCTCAATGTCACTTTTTCTATTAACGCCTTTAGGCCAAATAATTGACCTTTAAATGCTAAGACCCTGTAATATTCTTTGTTGTTATTAAACAACATGGCAAGAAGATTACCACAGCACAACCAAATAGGTCTAGCCACTGAATCAACCACAGACAACTCAGAAATCAAGTTTCTGAGCTAAACTGACTGTGAAGCAGCCCCATAGCATGCACTCTGCATGCTTAGTCGAGGTAGTTACCTGTGTCTACTTAACACACTTCTACGACATTATGCCATCTGCAAACTTAAAATTATAACCTTAAGTGAACTTTTGATCATCCGGATACATAAATAGAATCTGAATTTGAATTCTCTCCAAGGTTTAGTTTGTTGAATGTGCTATATGTCAACATATAATCCTTGATTCCCTTTAGCATCTTAATGCTCACTTGACTGTATTCTAATGGTCTACACCTAGATTAACCAAATATTGACCAAACAGTCAAATAGTGAATGCAATGTCCTGCCTAGTACATAATTGAGCATACATCAGGTTATCAACCAACTAAAATATGAAACATTCCTCATAACCTCTCTCTTTACTTTATTCTTTGGATACTGTACCAAAGATTATCTCTCACTATGAGAGATAGGTGCTACAACTGGTTTACTGTTAACCGTATTAAACCTTTGTAACATATACTCAATGTATGCATTCTATAAGAGGTCTGATGAGTGTTGAGATCTATCACGGTGAATCTGAATACCTAGGACATAAGATGATACACCAAGGTCCTTTATGTCAAAGTTCTTGACCAAAAGTTGTTTAACCTCATACAACATGGTCAAGTGATTTGACATGAGCAATATATCTTCCATATGCAGTAATAGGAAGAATAACTTTGCTCCCCTTGACTTCATAGTACAAGCATCTTTTTATTTTTATTTTTCATAGAGCCGAAAGAGGTCAAACCTTATCAATTGTAAGGTATCACTTTTAGGAGGTTTGATATAAACTACATATTGATCTGCATAACACGCAAACCATGTCAGTTCCATTAGGATCCTGAAATTCTTCAGGTTGTACCATATAGACCTCTTTATAAAGGTCTTCACTTAGGAAAGCAGTTTTGATAGCCATCTGATGTAACTCTATATCATCATGAGTTACAATTGCCTTAATCACTCAAAATGTATCCTATGAGGAAATGAGAGAAAAGGTAACATAAAGTCAACCTTTCTCTCTAAGTGAACCATTAGGCAACTGAGCTAGCCCATAAACCGCTGAACTTTATCCTGAATTCCTTTAGGTCTTAAAACTTAATTTACAACTGACGGGTTTGCAGTTCTGATACAAATCAACTGGCTCTCAAACTTTAATATACTTTATGGCTTACATCTCGTTATTCATCGCATCCCACCACACATCCGCATTGGGTCCAAAAACATCTTTTGTAAAAGTAACTGGATCTGTAACATGTCTAATATCATAGTCCTCTATTCCTGATAAACTATGTTATCAGATGGGATAGCAAGGTGTCTCACTCTAGTGGATTTACTTAACTGTATTAGATCTCGTACCCCCAGGAACCTTTGTGTCTACAGGTATGGGTTCCTGTTCATGTACAGGCACAATATAAAGATCTAAATCCACGAATTCTAACTGTTTGAGTAGCGAGTACATGATAACTGTAGTATCCGCCCTGCTATCATCCGAAGGGTCAAAGGGCCCACTATCATCATAGACATCATATTCTAGAAACTTAACTGTTTGTGATTCCACTATTATGTCCCTCCTTCTTTACAGTAAAAGTTGTAGCCTTAAAGTGGTCGAGATATCTTACTAAATAGCAATGAGCAGAACGAGCATACAATCTTTCTTTATAAGGATCATACTACCTCAGTAGGGCAGCCCCATACACGAATGTGTACAAGGCTGAGTTTCTAAACTTTTAGATAATTAGGTAAATTAGTCCTGTTCTACATTGACTTCTTCAAGTCCTTTATGGTGCAACTATGTCTTTCAGCAATACACCATTTTGCTTAGAACTACTTGGTATAGTGAATTAAGTCACTATTCTAACTGATTTCAAATATCTGGCAAACGGGCCTTTTAAAATCCTAAAATATCATGTTTGTCATGATATTCTCCTCCACGGTCAAATCTGACTATTTTGATGAATTTTTCCAATTGGTTCTCAACATTCAGTCTTTAAGCAAGAACACGTAACTGTGATGAGAATAATCATCAACAAATGTCATAATATAGTTAGAATTGCACAATGCAATTGTATAAGGTCTACCAATATCTGTATGTATTAGACTTAACAAGTCAGAAGCATGAGTTGATCTCAATATCCTTATTAGTCAACTTACCCCTGCAACAATCAACACATGTTCCCAGATCATCATAATCTAGAATTGAGAAATGCTTTCCTTGATCAATCTCTCAACCCTAGCTCTAGAAATGTGGCTTAAACTTTTATATCACACCATATATGACTTCTCATTCATCAGGGTCCTTCATGTCATAACTTGTTTAGTAAGATACGAAGAAGCATTTATCTAATTCGGGGTAAGACACATTCTATACAAACCATGTGACAAGAAAGTTGTACCAATATGTTTTGCATTAAACAACAACTGTACAACAGAAGCATTAAATACAAAACATTAACTTTCTTTATCCAAAATCGATCAAAAGATCACATATAAAATGTATCTTGTAAAACCCAAAAGAACCTTACAACAAAGTTCAGTACATACATTCCCTATAGATATTACTTTCACTTATTTATTGTTGTGAACCATCAGTTTCTCCTTCCCTTTATTTGACTTTATCCTGGATATGAATCTTTGCATTGTGGAAGTACCTTAACCAGCTGCTCCACTAAATAGCCACTAAGTACTTAATTCGACTATCGCAAATTAGATTCATAAATTGATAAGCCAAAGAGTAACCTGATAGTCTCAGTCTTTCCTTTTAAATCTCATACTACTAGTTTCTTTATGTCCTTAGGACCTTTATCAGCGCTGGTTTGACCAACATCAGTATGTGGAGAAGATTTGAACTTTCTACCTTTGAACTTAGCGGGCTTCATCTTTGTCTTCCCTTAAGCTGCTTCGAGGGTTGTAGGAGTAACAAACTTGAGTTTCTCCACCTCAGTAACGCAATGGGCTATCAAAGCATTGAAGTCCCAACATCTTCAATCTACTGTGAAGATGAATCATTCTCGATATGTACTCCATTACTCCCCTTTTTCCTGTTTATCTTATGAAGAATAATTCTTTCATCAAAGCACTTTTCTCAACATCAGGTGAGACTATGTACCTCTAGGAGACATTATCAAGAAACTCCTTCGCTATGTCTGTATTTAGAAGTCCAATTAGCAGATGGTTAGGAATGGATCTCATAATGGTCATTAGATATAATATGTTAGACCGATCCTAAGGTTCATAGGCTGCTTTATGAGCTCTCAATCTCATGCATGTAGGTGGAGATGGCCTATCCGTCCGTATGGTCATATCAACCTCAGCTATCCCAATAGCATTCAATACATCCTCTGTCCACTTCTTTGTATTGAAACTGGTCAAGGTTTCAATGGTGACACTGATTTAGTTGATTGAAAAGCTGACTTCAAGATGATAATCTTTAAATTAGCACAAATGTAGGATAACAGCGATACTCAAAGCCATTGAATAGTATCTTTACTGAAAATCCGATCACACATATTATGAAACACTTTTGGGTTGAATACATAATATATACAATTAAACCTCCACATAAAAGCGATCAGAGTACAAACTATCAATTCTTATGACACTACCACCTTTGGGCGAATAGATCACTTGAACAACAACTTTCCTCCATCTAATGTTTTTATTCACATCTCAAAATGTTATGTAAGGCCAACACCTTTGGGCATAATAACCAAATATAAAATCAAAGACATCTCCCAACATGCAAGCAGAACAATTCAAAATACTGACTTGAAAGGCCACTTTGGTGACTATATTTTTATCAGCACTCAAAAAGTTCACAAATACAAGGGATACATCTTTATGATATCCTCACATTCTTTATGGGCATATGGTATATGACAATATTACATCAATAAACGCAAAAATCCGAATGCACAGTCTCATTGTCACACACTCGTGCTGAAGATATTTTCTTAAAACTTCATTTAAGACTTTCGTAAAAGAAAAATATCACTAGAGTAACTATTGTGCATCACCGAATACTGAACCGACTACCTGAGACACGAAAACTTCATGTATCTCCTTTATGACAAGTTCGTTACAAGAAAATTCACTCAAAAATAGCTTCAGAATGTCTTAATTCTTTTTCCGATCGACTATCATGCAATCCCGAACACTGAACATAAGACCCGAGACATCAAAAACTTGAAGTATCTCCCTCATGTGATGTCCGAAGCATAAAAATTCACTCGAAATCGGATCCAGAATATCTTAATTCCTTTTTTTAGAGTTAAACTTTAATTTTATTACTAATGTAATAAATCCAAAAAAAGGAAAAAAACTGACTTTATAAATTTTCCAAATCCGAAAACTGACCCAAAACACCTCGCGGCACCTTTACGAAAAATTTGAAATTTTTGTGTTTTCTTTTTAAATACTGTAGCAAAATCCATACGGCTGACGTCAACCGCTGACGTGGCGCACCATGTCAGTGGGGGTGGCGCGGGGGCAGCGGATGCGCTGCATGCACGCGAGCTAGCGCGCACCAGATGCATCTAGAGAGTGCGTGTCATGTGCTCCCCTATTGTACGAGTCGTGCAACGCACACGCTGCCACTTATCGTCCATTCGCGTGCCACGTGTATGGACGGATGTGGCATGTGCGTGACACACACCTTCTTCCCACGCTTATGGGAGTGCAAGTCGCGAGTCACGCGTGTGGTGCATGCACGACAGGCGTCCGTCGCCCGCTGGAGCGATGTGTCGACATGCAGTTGGTGCGTGCAACGTGGAACGATGTGTCGACACGCGGTTGGCGCATGCGGTGCCAACCTACACCGCTACTTGCAGCTACTGTACGATGTCAGAGACGATTTCCGGCATCCCGAAATGTAGTTTTTCGCTCCGTTCAGCTCATTTTTCGTAGTTAGCCTTATGTATACCACTTTTACATAAGTATATACGTAAAATTTTATTTCTGACAATCCGATCACGTACCCACTTTAATACCACATGTAATACATATTACAGACCTTATTACGTACCCAGTATCATACATGAAATGATTCAAAACGAAGGTAATGTGGAATACCTTATTTCGATTCCATCTTTGATTCTGATGCCATTTCTGAGCTCTAAACGATAACTAATCTCCCAGGACCTTTATGGAAAGTGTTTCCCGATACGAGGTTTAGGTCTTTCTACAGTTTTCTCAATACGTAAGCTCTCTTAACGGGTCAGCGAAACCTTATATTTACGATTGATATGAGCAACTGCAGGAGATCTTAACCTATATATATATATATATATATATATATATATATATAGTTTTCATATCAGGCTTCCCCATCACAAGGCCGATATGGGTCCGGTCTACACTAATTAAGATCCATTTTTCACCCAAACTTCGACCCATTGATTTAGATCATTTTTTGAGCCACTTTATTATCTTTATCTTGATCAAATTACGTAACTTAACTAATAATTTATTGAAAATCAAAAAATGCAATTAATAATTGTCCATCTTTAAAAGAAATGACAAAATTGTCCAAACACTTAATCCTACAAACTTACAAGTTTTCCAAGCCCTCTAATGTCACCACAATAAGAAGTTTTTGAGTTGGATAGATAGAGGCATACGTCGAAATAATTTGCGAGCACCAATAAGCACTAGAAACCCCAGTCCTGATAGCAAACATTAAAGCTTGACTTGCCCTTTCACCATCTGCACTAATTAGCTTGAGTTTTACAACTTCACAGCAACAATATGACTGATATGGTTATAACTGCCTTCTTTTTTGCTGGATGAGAAGTCTTAACAAGATTTGCCTTCAATTACTTCTGAGTTGGAACGGTGTTATTAAGGATGGAACATGTGACCCTAAAAACAGCTTCGTCAAACTCTTTTTAATGGACCTCTTCTTCGCAAATCACGACTTAAATACATGTGATAGTAATAGAATCAATTCTTTTACCTCAAATGTTAGATGACGTTCAGTTGTCAGTAGACTTGAACTACTAGAGAGAATGGTCCAAAAGTCAGAAGATGTGATATTTATTTCAATAGGCACCTTGGAGTTTCCAGAATGGGACCATCTTGGTGTCTGCATATCTCATTGTTGATGGCAGCACTAATATTAGACATAAGTAGTAGTTATCTTTGTATCAAAGGTAACTCGAAACATGCAAATGCTCATAGTAGCTATAGTATAAACTATGGACAGTCCTACTCCTAAGTCCTAACCCCTTTCCTTCCTTTTTAACACAGAGCTCATTGTTGGACCATTTTACCTCAACGAAGCCCACCCCAATCTCCTCAAGCATTAAGAGTGAGTTGACAAACTAATGTCTTCAACTTGTACCCCAAACGCAACCAGACAGGATGAAAATCAATGTTTTCCCTAACGCAAATTACTTTTAAATGTCGAAATTCATTTTTTAATAAATAAAAGTAGGTATAATCCAATTGATTAAAACATAATGTTCAACCCACATACATTCAGCTTTGTCTATTAATAACTTCTTCTTTTTTTTTTGAAAAAAAGAAATGAGTATAAATAGAGAAAAAATTACAAGGTCATCAAAAGGGAAAACCCGTTATATACAAAACAAAAGTAGAAC
>JAOTBA010000002.1:22462240-22472647 GCA_025629845.1 Erythroxylum squamatum | reverse complement strand
TGAGTGGAAACAGTGGAGAAGTTCGGGAATGAGTTACCTGAGTGATTAGGGGACCCCGACTATCCCAATTATCATACTAAAGAGAAACCCGACGTCCATCCTTGATAACACAGGAAGTCTCAAGGCAGATATCGTCTCTTAGCTTCAAGAGTTGGTTGAGAAAAAAAGAGAAACTGGCTTTCGGTTGAAGCGCCCAAAACAATAAAATCTAATAGCACTACAAGTAACTCGAGCACTTCAGGAATTCTTCTCCTCCTCTCTTTCCTGATAGAGGTCTAAAGTTTCAATCTTGACGAACTTTCGAATAACTTTTCATAGTCGGAGGCTCTTTTCCTGCATTTCTTTTTCCAACTTTTGTGGGCGAAGATTGACGAATTTCAAAGGCCATGCTTGAAATGTGATAAGCTTCATAGCAAATACGATGCCTATGGAGCTTTCCTTTGTCTAGCTTTCCATTCACCATTCCACCTTTTGCTGGTCAAGTCTATTCTTTTAAGTTCAAAGAATCAGATTCTAAATATGGAAAGAACTGTCAGAGCCAGCAGGCCGGGCAAGACAAGTTGGTGGCTGTGGAAATGAAAGCTTGGAAACATTGTAAGTTTAACGCAGACATCAAGTCTGGTCTCCAACTACAAAAGCTACTTACAGCTGCGCCATTTCCGAATTTTCGATTACATGCTGTGCCTTTTAGCAGCAAAAATCTTCACGCTTGGAAGCTGCCCGATAAATATACTTCCAACTCTTTGTTCTGACCCGATAGGATGCTGACAATTATTGACCTGCGTTATATTGAAAGAAATCCCAGAAAAGCACTAAATTGGAAGTGAATGGCTGCTAATTTAAGAAAATTAACTACTTATACAAGTGTCTGGAATTGAAACTACACTAGAGAAGCTCAAACTTAAGAACTACCCGCGCCAACATCCACCAGGAAACAAATTGCAAGTTCACCAGCCATACATGTTACAAACACAAACATCATAGAACTCCAGTATAAGGCGGAAACAGAAAAGCCGTAACATTCATCGTAAACCAGTTTACCACCTGTTTGATCGAGTTTGTTGCGATCAAACAATGAATTTGCATAGGCACAAAAGCGGCATTAGTGTACATGAGCTCCAACAGACTCCAGACCTAAGATGCTTGGAAATTTTGAAATTGCATTGGTACCAACCTCAACAAACAGAAACCAGATCCCAGCATATAAATGTTTCCTCACAGGTATACCACATCAAGGCATAGTTACAAGCGAGTGCTTCCTAATTTTGATTTTTTGTCCTTATTTGAATAACAAAGCCTTTCCAGCTATGTTACAAGGTTCGTCTGCTGCATGAGATGTACTACGTCTACTTCTTAGCTGGATGATGTCACTGAGTCCATAATATTGCCAGTCCCTTAAAGAAGGTGATAATTAGTATAACTTTACATAAACTTGATACTGGAATAAAGTAAAGGAAACCTGGACCCCTCTGGTTATGTCTCGCTATTTGTGAATGGTGAACGCAGACCAGGATGTCAACGACCAATGACAAAAGATTCAACTCATTTGTAAGCCATTACGCTGCATTGAAAGCATAGGAATCTCGCTACCCAGAGGTGTAGTAAATTGAGTATGTATATAAAATTTGCTTCCGGCGTTGGAGACTGTCGACCCAGATGCTTTTGTTCATAACCTTGGCCACTTCAACATTCCCTGGCTTGATCTGTCAATAAAAGCATGGTTCAAACTGAAATTAAGGATTGCCCTTATTTTGTCACCGTTATTTCTAGACATAAACAAGATGCAATTTATGGATCCAGTTTCTGAATGTTGGTAACTCCTCTGTGAACCCATTGACAGGGAGATTACAGTTTATTCTAGGAGACATCAGCAGTAGACAGTAAATGTTCAGAGCCAGCAACAAATACGAGAGCTAAATAAACTAAATGTGCCAAAATGTTAGAATGCATGAACATACGAAGTTGAACAGTAGCTTGAGCAACCATAAGGTGTATCTATATTACATGCTTCACAACAAGGCTACAGGAATAGTTTCTCTTAACACAACAGAATTCCTGGATTCCACTTCCTTCAATCAAAAGCCTAATGTGCCAGTAAGTGGCTCTCCAGCAATGGATAGACAAGAAAGAGGAGAGGCAGTAGAAGCAAACCCAGGCAGCAACCATTTCCCTGTCCCTACTCTTTCATTGATGAAGTAGCTAAACATCATGCATGTGTTTTACTGCACAAATACCGATTCCGTTCTGCTACGTTTGGAAATGTGCATATACATAAACATTGTTGCAAGAGAGGGCATGCAAACATAAGAAAGATGAAGAGCTAACCTGATTATTTTACACACTTGAGAAAGTGAGAACAGAAGGTGGGGCATCTGTTCTTGGTCCAGAAACTGAACGGTATATATAAACTCTATCAGCCTGACTGTCATCACTCCCCTCTTCCTTCATAACCTCCACATTCAATCTGGGCCTCTCTCTTGCCAACAATCTACAGCCATTCATTGTCACATTGCAGGCAGACATCCAAAGTGATCTCATGGACTCATACTTCTCCAAACCAGAGAGAAGTGCGGCATTTCCAAAAGGGCAATCCCTTATCTCAAGTTTCCTCAACTTTGGACAACCTCCCAGAACACACTGCATTCCCCAATCACTGCTACCAGCAAAAGCCACTGAAAGAGTTTCTAAATTTTTGGCATACTTTCCAATATACTCAAAGGAAAGGTCAGTTAAGAGACCAGAAATTGAAAGCCTCTGAAGTTTAGTGCAAGTCTTCACCACAGCACCAAAAGCCTCATCCATGGGTTCATTTGTTAAATAATCTGGTTGACCAGGATTCATTATGCAGAGACGGAAATGGGTAAAATCAGGGCAGTTATGCACAACAGTTGCTACTGCAGCATTGGTCATTTGCCGACAAAAGTAGAGAACATAGTGAAGCCGCCGACAACCAAGAGAGACAGCAACAAAACCTGCTTCAGTCACCCCATGAACGATTTCCTCATCAAAGGGATCAGCAGGGTACACTCGGAGTTCCTCAAGTGACGAGCAGTTGGATCCAACAGCCTCCAGTCCTTTATCTTCTACAGTGTCCAGAACCTGAATCAAAATCCAACTTATAATTCTAAAACTTCATACCAAAGACAAGAAAATCAAAAACATTGGCAGCCACAAAATAAGTTAAAACAGAATAACCATCATCAGAATATTCAGATGAATAAATGTGGTTGAATAAGACCAGAACTATCCTAACTATAACAATGTTTCTTACCACCATGTAAGATACACCTTCCATCTATAACTCTGAACAATGATTTCAGAAGTCACAACCCTAAATTTGTATAAAATGGCTAAAAGATCCACAACAATGAAAAGTAGGAAACTATATGTGTGAAAAGTAAGAAATGTCCGTATAGAAGACAAAACAGAAAAAGTTAGAAACAGAGATCTTACCCAGAGACGACGAAGATGTGGGCAGTGACACAGAATATTAGCAAGTTCGAAACTTTGCAAAGTCGCATAACTCAAGTTTAAGAAAGTTAAATTTGGACAGGCAGGATAGAGAACAGCAAGATAAGGTGCTGTTGCATCCCACAAACCAGAAAGTATATCCAGATTCTTGCATTGATTAAATGCATTTTCAAGTTTTGTGTACTGTTGCAAGGTAAGCCCTTGTGAGAAAGATCCAGTGCCAAGCTCTGTTAATTGTGGAGCACACAGAATTAACCGCTGCAGCTGTTCCAAGGAAACACTTTTGTTGACCTTCAGAACTTTCAGTGACTTGCACCTCCTAACAAGTCTCTCGAGTGCGTGAAAGTTGACATCACTACTCAGGTTAGCAAAGTTCAGTACTTCCAATGTCGTGAAGTTTTCAGGGAAACAGCTTAGCCAACTGCCACTCTTATCATTGATGCCATTCTCCTGTATGTCGATCTCAGTCAGATGCCTGAAACAAGAAACAGAATCGTTATCCAAATGAAACATAGCTTGAAAATGATTTCCAGAATTAAAATTCTCCTAAAATTCGTTTATAATATCATAATATCACAAATAGTCGTACGAACATGGCAGCATGTTTAATATGCGAATAAAAGGAAAGGAAAACAAAAGAGAAAAAAAAAAGACCATATTATTGTTCTTTTATGAATATATGGAATGCCTTGGGACCCATTTTGCCATAACTTACAGGAATAACTCATTTAAGTACATGTGACTTTCAAGTTAAATAGAAAAAGAAAATCACCTACTGCAGAATTACATAAGCTTTTTTGTTGGTCAGAGAAGGAAAGAAGAAGAGTAGTTTACCTGTCTAGCGAATTATGACCATCTCTAAACAATGTAATTAGCCATAAGTTGGCTACTAGAGATCAAGCCAGAAGGTGAACAAGCAAAATTTGCCCCATTTTAATTACCACTACTACCTGTTTCTTTTAGTGGGTAGAGGAAAATCTGTTTGGAGAGAGGTCAAAAAGGAATTCAATCAAACAAACTCCAAAATCCCAGAGATATATTTATGGAAACAACACATTTTTTAGCTCGTTATAGTGCAGCCCGCAACTTATACGATAGACTACAAGTGATGCAAAAGCCAAGAGTAGTCTATATTTCACCACTACCAAGAAAATATAAATGCTAATTACAGAGTCATGAGTCTCATGACAGTTATCTGAACATTTTAATTGTCATCCCTTACTAAACCAACTACCAAATACAAAAGTGTCTAACTTTGCGATGGATGACAAGTTGAAAACGAAGTTTCCTCGACCCATTAATGTATAGATTAATAGTTCAGATGTCACATCATATAAGAGGAAGTCTAGTTGCGTAAAAAAGCACCGCAAGAGAATATACATTCTCATTTCCTTTAAACCATGCTCATTTTATTTTTCAGGGACCATCAGAAAATAAAACAAGTTGATGGGGGGAAAAAAAAGAAAAGGTGAGGCTTTTACTTTCAATTGATAATGGTTTTACCTCGTACAGAAACACGAAGAACTGAGAAGAAACCAAAATCGGATTGAGATCAAAACTACAAGTGGGGTACCAAGAAACCATGCTTTAAAGCACTTTGCTAATAATTGCATGGACAGTACATACCAATTTGCAAGACCTACATCCTACGAAAGCAACTTATCCAATATCGCAAACAGTAGCTTCATAAAGAACAGAAAAAGGAAAAAATCGAGTATACAAAAAGATACCGCCAAGAACAAATTCTGATTCATTTTCTTTAATCTGTATGCTTAGGTGATTATCCGCACATAAACCAGTTTACCCAATTATGGAATCCGCCAACGAAACAAAGATGGAGGATACATGTACAGAATACAACATCAAGCATATGTCATAGTCCATTAAGTGCGGGTTAAACAGGTCAACCATCTCATCAAAGAAAAAAGAAATCGGAGTTTTGAAGAAGGAAAGAAGATAAGTCATAGAAACAATCACTATGTAACCATGTATAGTTAACACTTCACTTTTACAGGTAAAACAACCAGAAAACTAGCCTATTCTATCTGACACCCTATCAAAACCCAAAAATTCTCATCGTTTCTCTCCAACTATAAACTCAAAGAAACCAATCCCTCACTCATATGTCGACAATTCCTTGTAAGGCAACCTAACCGGGAAGAGCAGAGCAGCACAATAATTAATTGCCATAAAAATTGGTATAAAGTCACCAATCCATAACAACACATTTAACTAGTCAAATTTTGTTCCCAATTTGGTTGCCAACGAGTTTTTTATTTAATATTACATTATCTAGAGAGAGAGAGAGAGAGTTTTAAAAACTGAAAAGCATACTTGCAATGGGTGGCAATGGCTGCGAGTCCGTCGGTACTAAACCCATCGCAACTAAGAAGCGAGAGAGCTTTGAAATTTGGAAAATTAAGAGCCAAAAACTCCAAGCTCTCATCGCTTATCGTCATTCTCTTGAGTCTCAGCTCCTCTAGAAACCGATATTTGGAGGAGAAAACCACCAGCCACGAGTGGATATCGGCGCCCCAGTTCTCCGGTACCAGATTGAAATCCGAGAACCGGGGCTTTCCTTTGAGCGTAACGCTCCGGATCCTCGGAAACCGCCGCGCCACGATCTCCGGCGACACAGAGTAGCAATTCCCGATGAACACGTGGGTCCGAGACCACCGCTCCGCGTCGTACCAGTCCTTGCACACCAGAGAAACTGAGCTCCGATCTTTGCTAGACTCCAGCAGAGAGAGGACGCGCTCGAGTATTTCGTCGGGAAACGCCGACGACGTTGACTCGGGCAATCCTTTGCTTCTTTTCACTCGAGAATCCATATTGCGGATAAGCAAAAAGAGCAGGTACGAGTTCACCAAACAGCGTAAACTAGTATCGAAAGCTAAGGCCTCAGCTACATGTATGGAAGGAAATGCTGAGCTCCGGATAGTGACCCGAAACAGAAGATCCAATAAAGCGAAAAGAAGTTAAAACCTCAACCGAATCTTTCGCTTTTTAGTTTCTAGAGAATGTGGAGCTCTGTGTGTGTGTGTGTGTGTGAGAGAGAGAGAGAGAGAACCAAAGAAGAAAGAAATATTAGGAGCTCACATGGTTATGGATATGGAACCAACCAATTGAAAAATCGACCGAATAGTCAATGCACCTCACCCTCAGATGAATGTTTTCTCAAAGTTAAGCGACTGTTGTTTGCTAACAACAAAGAGGCTGTTTACGTATTCCATTATCAAAAAATACAAAGGAATTATTGGTTTGTTTGCTACGGTCGGGAGTCGGGGCTGGGGAGATGGCGTTGGGTACTGTCCACGCACGTGACTCCTTGAGCTTTTGTCACCTGCCTGCCTGCCTTTGCTTCTATTTTGCTTTCCGGGCATTTAATTCACTCATATTTTTGTTCTTGTTTTATTTCTTCTTTTCCTTTTTCTAAAATACATCACGTGATCCCTTGTAAGCCTCACGTGTCACGCCATAGGAAGCATCTCATTCTCGGCCAACCCTTTTAACACCTAACGTAACGTGCCTCCAACTCCAATCTACGTGATTACATACATGGAGGCAATTGAGTGATCAATATAGGTTTTATCACTCTAAAGTGATTAGAGATAATGTTCTTTTATTCTTGATTAAATCCTTGGCTAAAGTGGAATGGCACTTTGAAATAGTTTTTAAATATCATTAACTGAATCAATTACTATTGGTGAAAAACTATCATGATTGGACAAAAATAAAGTAGACATTAATTCCACATTCTATGTCTAATCAGAATATTTTATGATGAAATGATTGAATTATACAAAAATTCATGAATGAAAAGGTTAGTAAAAACCACTTTGACGTTCCTAAATATTTGGGTGGTTATGATGCACTAGATGTCAATCTCAATATATAGATATAAATTATTTAATTATAGAATTAAATATAAATTAAAGGAGTTTAATGTGTCTGCTCGTAAATATGGTTTAGGATTATAATTTATATCCATTTCCAATATATTTGAGAACTTAATAGGTCATATATAAAAAATGGGTTGGAAAATTTTTTTTTAATTAAGTTCAACTCGATTGTAAAATTTGTAAAACTATTTTATTAAATATGAGATATTTAATAAATAAGGATCAGTATAAGATATTATATCTTATTTGGGCTTAATTAGAATTTAATTACAATTATTTGTAATTTTAAATAGAGTTTAATTGAAATTAGAATTTATTTTCAATTAAATTACTATAATGTCTAAAAACTTATTATAAATAGGCTTAAACTTTATAAAAGCTAACACCTCTTACCTAACCTTCTATGCAATTTTTGTAGAGTTCTCTCAACTCATTATGTGGATACTTGTAGAAGCTGAACACTTGTGCAACTACGATGGTTGTAATGAGCTAATTTCAAAATTGGTTCGTGAGAAACAATAATAAAATGATCAAGCTTTAGAATAAGATTTGAATTAAGATTCATATTTTATTATGATTTACATGTTAATCATTTTATAAAATTTTAGTGATCTTGACTTTTAAGAAATCATATACAAAAAGTTTTTTATTTATTCATCTGCATCGAGATCTACTCCCGCCCCAATTTTCCAATAATGGTAAGCCAAACTTAATTATATACTTTATTAAAAATTATTTGATTGATATTGATGTTGAATTTTTAATTGAAATATAAATCCTGAAAATCAGATTAGATCTGATTAATTTTATTCTAAAAAGTTTAGATTGAAAGTTTTGAAACCCTACATTCAATTTAGAATTGAAGTTACAACCTTGAACCTTACAAAATCTGAAAAAGTTCATATTTATACATGAAATTGGATGTGCTTTAAGTTGAAAAATCAACTACGACAGTTCACCGCATATCACCCAATAACAAATTCTAGTCTTTTTGGTGCTTTATCCATTACTATTATTGATTTCTCTTCGAAGACCTAAGGGTATGTTGGATGTGGGTGGAGGGATGGAAGGGAATGGAATGGAATGGCCCAAATAACTCAGACCATTGTTTGGGAGTCTATTTTGAAACAGGATGGAATGGCAATTGATGGCTTTGGAAGTCATCCTTTGCCATCCAAAATTTAATATTTTGTGACCTCCCAAATTGGGGGGTCATGGATGGAATGGCATGGTTTTCCTTCCAAACTCTCTCTTATTTTATTTAAACTTCCAAACAATGGAGTGGCCCATTTCATTCCACTCCATTCCACTCAATTCCATTCCATTCCACTCCATTCCATTCCATTCCATTAATTGCCATTCCATTCCATTCCATCTTAAACTCTCAAACATATCCTAAAGACAAAACATATTACACAAGAAACATGGATTGTGCAAATATGTCCACAACAAGGAATTTCTAGGAAGTTTTGCTGGTGGCGTTGTGTATGTGAAGCTGTTCAACTAGGGTGGAAGTGTCTAGAACAGCCAACAGTAGAACCAACATATGCATGGTGATTGCGGGCTACAACTAGCGACAAACAAATGCAATTTTACCAGGACATGATGCCACTAGGAGAATGTAGGACATCTAGAATTATAGCTTCAAGGAAGAAGTTGCCGACGTTGATGACTAGAGGCAATACTGGTTGGCATCTGCAGCGAACGCCGTGTGATTCATGCTAGCTGGACTATCGTTGGTAGCAAACAGATGCAAGTGCAATGTCAGAACACGTCAGTGGTGTGGCAACATAGCCATAGAGATGGCATTTAGGCGACGAGTTGCAAGTGTAAGTTTTATTCTCATTATTGATATGGTCCATTTAAAAAGTTGATAGCCCTACCCACTATCTTCGGTTGCCCATCCACCCGACTACTCTTCTCTGTGATGGCCAGAGACAAGTATGCAGTGGACTATGTTGAAGTGTTTAAAAACACTATCGGTTGGTCCCTGTCCTTGCAAAGCTTCATCAGTTAACACCATCGATCTGCTCTGGAAAATGACAGAAGCTCCAACCCACTTAGAGACATTCAGATCCGAAAGGCAATGGCTGGAGGTATAATTGTTCTTGGTCTTCCGCTGCTGTTGTTTTTACATATATATGATGGTTATATATATGATGCTTAATGCATGTGTTTTATACGTTCATGTTCTATATGAAATGCATGCCTTTGCTTGGTTTGTTTTACATTTGGTATCAGAGCCATTTGCTTGCCTCTGTCTTGCCATAGATCTGATGAAAAACCAATGAAAGTTTTTCCTCTGTTTTACTCTATTATTCTTGCGTTTTCTGCCGTGTCTGTATGTGTTAGAGGTTGTCGATTTTTCGACATTTTGGACCTCTTTGAGACACTAGAGTTGGTTTTATTGTCAAGCTTGGTGCACACGACATTGTCTGGAACGTGGAGGAGGAGGAGGGACGCGACCCGTACGTCGAGCTTCGGACGTGTCCTTCGGGAAGCATTGCATGGTCTGGTTTTGGACGTCTCATGCGGTTCGCATCGTCCTCGTCGTCCCATTTCCTCGATTCCCGTCAATTTTGGCGGTTTCTAGCCTCCAAACCAGTCGGGGCTCTGACTGGTCCAGTCGGGTCACGCCCGACTCGGCTGGAGGAGGAAGAAGACACTGTTGCCTTTTTTTTAATATTTAGTTGGGCTTGGGCTTGTGCATTTTAGATCCAGCCTTATGTTTTCCAGATCCACTTTTGGGTCTTAATGTGTTATGACCATTGGGTTTGGGCTTGGGCTATTTTAGATCAAGCCTTTATGATTTCCAGATCCAACCTTTAAAATCATTTTAGGTTTGATTTATTTATAAGAAATTGGTCTTGGGCTTGTGCTATTAGAGCTAGCCCTTATTATTTTCAGATAACTTTAAATCATTTTGGGTTTGATTTTAATTATTCCTTTTAATTATACATGTCTTATTATTAACATTTAATTTTATGACATGCATATACTAATTGTTTAATGGTGCACAAATTACATGTAATTA
>JAOTBA010000002.1:22421696-22435196 GCA_025629845.1 Erythroxylum squamatum | reverse complement strand
TTATTATTATTATGGTATATAAAATTAAGAAAAACAATCTATAAAACTTAGAATAATAACAATAACTTAGTAATCTTTCGTAGGAAAGGAAGGATTCGGCTAAGTTAATCTCTAAAGCTTCCAAAGCTGGCTTAAGCTTCGGAGAAAAAAGGCGCCTGTAGGTGGGTCCCACAGGTGTCAGTAACTTTAATTAGACGGGCGTCAAATTTGTTAAGAAAACGACGCCGTTTGAATACCGAACAGAATAAGACAAGGTTATCTTAGACAGAGGATCTGAAATCCATATTAAGCATTTGTCCGCTTGGACTTCCACACCACCGTCCCTCCCCTTAGATATTTTAGGCTGTGCATTAAAAAGCCATTCCTTGTTCGACTCTATAAAAATGGCTTCTTCCACATTCATTCCATTCCCAAATTGACTTTGTGTAATTCTCAAAGCAAAGCACTTTCTGTTCTCCTCTATATCTCTTCTATAATCACAAAGGAGAGGAGGGGCGCAGTCTCGCTAGCTTCAGAATTCTCAGCCATTGCCTCTTATTGGGTAATCTTATTTCGCCTGTTTGTTATTCTCTTGGCTGTTATCCAATACATATGTCAAAGCTAGTTTCAATGGCTAAGGGAACCAGAGTTTCAAAGTCTTGGCTTGAGGTAGCTCCTGCTCCAATTATTTTCCCTCACAAGGCTTCCAATTCTCCTAATTTAGAGACCATCGTCGAAGAGGGTACTCACGAGTACGATGAAGATCCATAATGGTTGCGTTCCTTCATCATGTTATGTTTTGCTTGTCATCTCGTTGGTTTTGTCTGCCTTTTCGGAGCTTGCGATGTAACCCTGTTTTTCACTTTCAGCCGTGCAGTACTGGGAGGAAGATCTGATTTTATGAGCAGATTAAATGTACATACATAATCTTGTAAACTTGGTAGATTGGTTATCAGAATTTTCTTTTCAGAAAAGGAATCATTAACCAATAACTTTCTAGCTTTTCTGCAATAAAATTGTGAGGAACCTAGCTAGCTTTCTTACTATTTAGTTATTCAAGAATAATGATGGAATCATTCTATTCAGTGACTCAAGGATTTCTACCGCGCAACAATATACTTGCAGTCACACTTCTCCTTGATTGCGCTTTAACGTTTTACTGCTAGAAAAGTTCCAACCAGTAGGAACATTTTGGACTGCGTTTCAGGCCATGAAATTCTCTCGCACAAAAACCTCTGGTCATGAAAATTTTCGTGATAGCCTGAAAGGTTTTTAGCCAGAAACGTCGGACATGAAACGTTTCTATGCACAAAATTTCAGCAAACATTTCGCATTTGAACGTTTATAATGCCAGAAACGTTTCAGAAAATGTTTCGGAATATGTTTGACGTCGTGTGAACAAAAGTTTTTACATTAAATGTTTGAAAACGTTTAGAAAAAAAAAGTTCAGGCCATGAGACGTTTTTGCTATATAAACCTTTCTGAAAATTGTTTCAAGCCAGGAAATGATTATAGGTTCTGCTAAAGAACGTTTCTTCCCAGAACGTAGGAGCCAAAAGAAATGATTGAGGTTACTTGAAAACAGTAAGAATCAATCTTATCATGTTCAATTAGATCCACAAGGCTTTCGTATGGAATCAAATTAGAGAAACCAATTAGAATATAGGTTCCCGCGGACCACAAAATGTTCCAGGAAATGCTTAAAGAAGTGACACGTGACATGACTTCCATTTCTAAGCAAGCCCTATTTTGTCCACGCATTTCACAAGCGCACGCCAGCTTTCAGATTGATAACCGCACGTTTTCAATGGACTACCGTGTAGGATTAGCTGCTGTTGCTGTAAAAATGATGCGAAAAAAAAGGAGAAAAAACAATTGCGAATTTATGAAAAATATTGTATTAGTAAAAACATATGAGATTTATACATTTTTATGAAAAGCTATTATGCGTAAATGGTTCCGAATACTTGCTAATTACAAGAATTATTCCTATATTATCTCTAGTTCTGTCTGATTTTGCTGAGGCTGGGCGCCGTTATTTGGATCCATGAGTTCGGTTAACTTTAGCCGAGAAATACCTGCAAAAACAATAAAGGCACACCAGGAGTTGGTCGCCGGTCGGCCCCTCCGATGCCAAAGTCAGTTCTCTTGTTGGAGTTGCTGTGGCTGTGAATAAAGAATATCAGAGTTTTTGGTCTCATACCTGCGTCATGAGGAGGCAGTGAACTTATATAGTGAATACCTGCTGGGATTAGGTCATCGTCTGGGAACGGGTCGATCGGCCCGCATGCTGTTCTAGGGTTGGGCTTGTGCGCGGCTTAGCAAAGGTAATCTCCACCCCCCTTGTGTCGTCCCAACCACCGATGATATTATTAAAAAATTTAATGATATGAATAAAATGGATATAATGAGAAAGTTTGAAGTTCAAACGCTATTTAGATTAAGTTGAAATTCTTAATAATTGAAATATTTTGATAGAACATACTTAGAGAAAGTGGAATTATATTAATATATCATCCAATTTAAATCAAAGTGAAAATTTCTAAAATCTCCTTTACAATAGGATGAAAAAGTGATTTCTTCTCTCACTCAAAATTAATAACAACAAAAAAGTGACTCATTTATTAATCAAGCAAATACAATTTTGCTTCTTAAAATATTTACTCATGTGTAACTTCTTAAAATATTTACTCATGTGTAGCCTTATAAAGCTACATTACTTGATTTAAGAACATACAACACAATTTCATTTGGAAATAATAAAATTGCTACTTTTACTGAAAAAATATTGAACATTTGCCTGTTGTATGTTCAAATAATCACAATCAACCTATGGTAAAATGCATGAACTTACAATTTCAAAGTTTAGGTTAAAAAGAAATGCAGTGTTTCACATTCCAGTTTGCATAAGATTTAGAATATATAGATTAATTTGGTTTGATAATAATCAACTTTCATGTTTTATATGTTCCACCGAAATTGTTATAATAAAAAGGTTGCACTCCTTTTTTGCACATAGGCATAGTCACACAAATAAAATTTATATGTCTTTCTTTCTCTATTTTTATATGTTATTGTATCTAATTTAATTATTTTCTTAAAAGAATTATTTGTTAGGTGATATTTTTACTAAAAAACACAATTACTTTTAATAAAATTATATTTAATAAGGCCCTTTTAATCACTAGTTTAGCATATATATTAATAAAAGTTTTAAATTTCATAACTTTTTTATAGACACATTAAAAAAGATATTATAACACATTGTATATGATTCTAACAAAAAATTGATCTTTATTAGATGGTACCTTTCTTTTTATGTCTCTTTGATTTGGTTCCTAGTGTTAGTTTATACTCTATAGTCGATTGAGTGGTTTTAAATTTTATGATATAGCTAATTAAAACAATTCTTTATCTTATGTATATTTGTTTAATTAAATAATGTATAATATAGAGTCTATGGGATAAATATATTTTGTAAATAAAATTATGATATAATTATAATAATGAGATTCATATTGCATTTATGTCTTATTCTTAAATTATTCTTAGTCTTTACTCTATTAACACTAGACATTAATAAAATAGAAAGGCTATCACATGTTGTGTTTCTTCCTTATGAAGAAAATTTAGGCTAAAGTATTGAGATATTTAAACAAACTTATGAAAGCTTATTAGAGAATAAGTTCACTAAGCTGGTCTGTTTATGAGGATCTTGAATAAAACATTATTTATATGTCTGTGAATCTTCTCATCATGATAATTGTATGATTAATCATTAGAATTGAGATTATCAATGTATCTCGTATGAGAATTATTATATTTTAATGTTATTTATGACATATTCTATTTGGAGTAACTTAGTTAATAGTACTTAGATATGGTATGAACTATGTGAACACAGTTGAGTAAGTAAATAAAAGATTTTTTATAGTTGAGTAAATCAATAAATGATTCATCACTCTAAATTAATCAAAGAGAAAGTTCAATTATTCTTAATTAGTAGCCATTGGTATTTGAAAGAATTATTTTATAGTTATAAATTAATTTCTAATTAGCAAGAAATAATACGATTAAATTTAAATAGAGTAAACACTAATTCTATTCTCTATTTTAAATTAAAATATTAGACGATGAAATAATTGAATTATACATTATAAGTATGTATGAACATATTAAGTAAAACAACTTTGATATTCTTGATATTTGAGTAAATATAACATATTATTAAACTTCAATCTTTATATATAATTATAAATTATTTAAATAGACAATTAAAGATAAATTTAAAAAGTTTTGATTTATTTAATTCTAATTATAAATTCTAATTATGATTTATAATTACTACTAATATACTAGAAACTTAATGAGTCATATATAAAGAGTAGTTTAAAAGAAAAAAACAATTAAATTAAGTTAAACTTAATTGTGAGGTTTGAGAAATTTCAAAAATTAAATGTAAAATATTTGATTTTATTATAATTAAAATTAGAGAAAGACTGCGTGAGGATGCATTGTAACACGAAGTAGGTGATCAGACGCTTAAGTTCTTCTACAAAACTATGTGTAAACGCAAAATAGTGCGGTTGTATGAGGAGGAGGGGCTGGGGTCCAATTCCCAATTTGCCAATTTGCTCGGTGGTGTGCTTAAGAAATGACAGGCAAACAATACAACTACAACCTCTATCTTCCTTCCTTCTCCTTTATCTTTTGTATAATGGAATTCAATTTCATTGGTTGTACTTCCGTCTTTAACGCTTCATGATTCCTAGGGAAAGCATGTGCAACCCACCATTACTCACTCCTTCAAAAGCAAAAAACCATTATAATTTTGCTTACTTTCTAACAATCACTAATATAAAGTGTCTTAACCTAATAGCACGTCCTATAGCTTTGTTTGCTTCGCAAAGCCACTCATCAAATTTCTTGTTCATAATGGCTACCCTCCACCCACACACAAATAAATTATTTTAAAAAATGATGAAAATAGTAAGAATAATACTTACAATTGAGTGTTTCGCATAAAAAAGAAAAGACTAATATATAATTTTAATGGACTACTCTATTTATTATTGATTGATTTTAAGGTAAAACTTCACTTAAATTTATGTATGATTTTACTTTCTTCTTCATTTGAACCGGTAGGCTTATTGTAAGTTTAACGTAGTATCAGAGCCAATAAGAATCTTGGCTTACTGTTTATCCCAAAAGATGACCCATCATTTACATAAAACAAGTGACTTAGCAGTATTGTTTGCCCTAAAAGGAGGCTTATTTGACCCAATCAAAAGTCCACTCGTAATAAGATTTGTTTACGTATCCCTCCAAATTGTCCAAGTAAAAAAGGACTCCGAGGAGTAATGAGAAAACCCACCTTATATATGATCTGACCTTCTTCTTCGCATGAGCTCGTAGGCCATTGCAAATTTAACAATATTTAACTTAATTCGTGCTATTCTCTAACTCACTCAAGTTTGGAAATTTTAAAATAATAGAAAAGCAAAAGAGCATGAAATCTTTTTACGATAATCCGAAGGCTTATCTTCATCTGTTCTTCTTCAAAAGAAAGAAAAAGACCCTACCCTACCGTACCCTTTTTGTTGTCCCCCAAGGATTAAGAACACCATGGTCTGCCGACCACCTCCGAATCCATCCAATGTCCACATCATTCATTGTCTGTTCTATTGTCTACAAAATACATACATCACGATAGGGTAGATTTTGGTATTATTTCTTTGGGAAATAAATGCCAAATCATTGCATCATTTTGGCATTATCTCTTTAGCACCAAGAATAACTGAATTGAAGTTTGGTTACTCATTCAATCCTAATCAAAGAACAGGATAATTTAATTAGGATGACCATGATGAAGGTAATAGTTTTGCCAATGTAATGGAGTAATAAGGATGATTGCAACTGTTGATACGCATAGGAAACACAAGCACAACGCCTATGATAATAAAATTCTTTTTAAAAGTTAGTAATTAATATTAAAATTTGAGGTAAAACTCCTCTTTTATCTTCTGGTATGCTAACTCACCCTACTAACTATGTTGATGATGGAAAAAAAACCTATTCAGAAGTTAGACAAAAATCAAACTCTAAATATTTGACTTCTTTGTCTTTGTTAATTTCTAATTTTTATTTAATTAAGACTAATTACTTAGAAATCTTATTAATTAAGACCTACTAATTGTATTTTTTTCAAAAACCACTACGTGTGGCATGGTAGTAGCTCACCTTGTTCCTTAACCATGTGGTGGGAGGTTTGATCCCTCATTCATGGGAATGGAGCCCATCTCGTGGCCAGCCATTTACTGCTTAGTGCGAGCTCCCGTAACAAAGGGATTACTCTCCGCGTCTGGCTGGAGATACCTGGTTGCACCCAAAAAAATTGTATTTTGTTAAAATGACTCTAAATAGAGCCTAAACTATTAATCATATTTTACATTATTAAATATTCTTAAAATTATTATTTATTTAATTCTTGTCACACGAAGCGTGATTTTATCCCGCCTCGAGCATCCTTACCCCATCCCATGAAATCGGCTCCATTTCGATTCCCTGTTACAACCTTGGTAAAATATATACACAGACATATATATATATATACACATACATATATATATATATACACATACATATATATATATATATATATATACATGTCTTATTGTTCCAGACGAAAATTAAAAAATTTTAACTCGGAAAAGAAGGTTTTCTGGGGAATATCAAGTTGCAATTTCCTTGGTCTCTTTATCATTACCGAAAAGAAAAACTTATTTTATAGCTTGCTCTGCTATTTCTACATAAAATCATCACATGGCAATTTCATAAACGATCCAAAACACAGCCATAACTCTTAATTATGAGATTCAATTGGGTAATCACAATAAGCACATTAACAAGCAAAGCTGAGTACTAGTTTAAAGGAAGAAAATTGTACCTTTTCATTAGGAGCAATATAACCAGTTATCCTTCACAAACACTGTCTAGATAAGTTATATGAATGTAATGCCTTGCTGCTACAAGATGAGCCCAGTCTTTAGGCCTCAGGAATAGTTTGTTTTACAACTCTCTATACCGAGCTCCAGAGACTCGGGCCATTAATATCGAGCTGAGCCCAACAAGCACTCGCAAACACAACTCTTGAGTTGTCAGAGTTTTTGAGTTCGTGAGATTCTAGGGGAAAGACATGTATTCAATTACACTACAAAAGGGCAAGCATAAAGCGGCTTTGAGAAAACACAAGAACAAATTAATCTCATCGAATTTAGGGTGACAATTTGTGTTATTAAGGAGAATAGAACCCTTGTGAACCAAAAGAATCTCTTCACCAAATAAGAGGAAAAACGAGGGAGTATCGTCTCATTCTGCAACTAAATACGTGATGCAACAAACAGTAAAGATATCATGAACAAATACAGAGAACTTATTCGCAGCTCGCACAAAAATTCTTAGCTAATAATCCTCCGCTCCACTAGATTATTAAATGAATTTAATTAGATGGAAGCAAAATATTTTTTGTTACAAAACTAGAGGATGCTGAGGAAGAATCTCGTATAGGCTTACAACAGTGGTGCCCGTGTTGTTAGATGCCTTTCAATGGTTAAATGCGACTAGAATCCCTTCCAAAAATGAAACGCCTCAGCCAGTCTGAAACCACCAATGCTCTAGTGCGCCAGCTCACTTGCTTGCTGATTACATTAAAAAAAAAAAAAAGGAAACATATGAGTCAACTCCCAACTAAATTTGCATTGAGTCTGAAACACAGTAGAAGAAGACATTACCTTGCATAGACGGAATACCAAAGCCATTGACTGCTGTGACCAATCGATATCCAATCACCAGGAAGTTGAGCTGCAGTTTGTTCTCCTCCCAGAGGGGCGAATTGCCCCAGATGCCTGTATCTGGAACATAATAATGAAAGATTTCATCCCAAATATGTTTGGATGATTGGTCAAGCTTTTACGAGATCCAAGTCTCTTCCCGTTATCCGGTATTCAATATAAGCTACCGAATAGAACAGTGTCTCACATCGAGAATTTTGAAGACTAATCAGGGACAGGTAAATTCATCATGTTCAAAGCATGTCTAGGTTAAGTGATGAAACAATAAAGAGGGGGTCAATCCAAGTCCAGTTGGCGTAACAAGGTTTGAAACGTTCAATACGTTCAATGAACCAAAGTTAATCGTCTATATCGGATATATTGGGATTAAACTCAGATAACAACAAAGAATATGAAAAATTGATTGGGTGTCCATAATTTGTTATCAAATCTCATAATCACATACCTAAAGGGACGAAACCTATGGCGACCCTCTCCCCTGAACCTTAGCGGACCTTCTGGATTTTTTTCAGCCTCTTCCATGCGGTTGAAGCATTTAGCTAGGTAAGTGCCTTGCTGCGCTGCAACCTGAAGCAGGGAATCATAGAATGCTTAACTTACTCAAAGATGCCTTCAAAAGAAAACGTGGAATTTTACCATGAGAATCAACGGCATACCTGCGCTGTTGCAGGAAGATTCTTCATCATAGAATCCACTTCAGAAAGAACCTTCTTAAACTCTTCAATGTTAAGTTCAGAGGACTCTTTTTGGGTATCCCCTTGCGCCTCCTTCAAGAGATCAACAATATTACTCATTTTCTTATTCTTTAAATGAAGTTCCACCTGAGGATATCTTTCGCAGATGTCATCAATAACTTCCTGAAATTCTTTGACAGTTAGTGTTCCAGAGTTGTCTTTGTCCGCCTTCCTAAATATCGCAGCAATATCTTCCTACAAGCACAGTGAACACAGAGAGAGAGAAATCAGGAGATCATATATAAAAAGGGAGGATGTTTGCTTTGTTTGAGCCGAAACTGTAATGCTTGTTGGCCAAGCATCACGTATCCTTATACAGAGCATAGAAGTATCATACATCATTGACTTGAGCAACTATTTAACGAGACCATTGATCAAGAAGTAAACTAGAATTTTATTTTGGAGCCTTGAGATTGCACTCTGATTGAGCTGACGTCGGATGGGATAGAAGAGGACCACTTAAATGTGGAATCCGAGCCCCACATGCGAAGGACTGACGAAGATCTCCTTATTTCACCCTCTGAATGATGCCTTATTCTGCTTGTTAGAAAGCTCTTACTTCGTTCCTTACACAACCAGTCCTCAATTCTTCCACAAAATTTAAATACATCAGCTACCTGTGAGTTCTAAGACTTAATAGCATTTAATTTTATATGTTGCACTGGCATAATATCTGACTTAAATCATTTCATCGTTTACATTTCTTCATGGTATATGAAAAACGCTTAGTAGAGCATCAGGTCATAGTAAACACTATTTCAGCGGGACTAAAGTGAACGAGGTCTGTGATAGTGAAATATCAATTACCCATAGCGTACTTCTAATTTGGGATAGTCCAGAACAATTTACGAATTTAAGTGACACAGAAACAGAATCAATGTGCGACGTCAAATGGGTCATAATTCATAACAGCAACAGATCTACAAAGAACAATTAATAAGAACGCATAGCAGTTGAATATAAGTACCATGACCCGGCGCTGGTTGATTGTAGCGCAATCACCAAGGGCATAAACGTCATTGCAACCCTCCACACGCAGCCATTCATCAGTTGCCAGAGCTCGCCTGTTATTCTGCGTTGGGAGAAATAGCCATTTTCTTAAATCGATACAAATAAGTAAAGAAATAATATCTATTCCGGGAGTTATCATCAAGAAAAAGAACCGAATTAAGACGGATGACATAATTGTAAAGAAGCAACAAACCTGACCAATTTGCTTCATAAAATCCCTTATCACAGGATGAGTTCCAATTCCAGTTGACCAAACAACCATGCCATATGGTATATTTGTGGTTTGCCCATTACCTCTTACTTTAGTAGATATTTCCTTGTCAGATACCTTTACCACCATGTTCCCTAATTTTACATCAATTCCATCTCTGCTGAACTTATCTTCTGCGAATTCTGTGATTCTTTTGTCAAACCTGCAGATTGATGCTCACGAGCATGAGAAACTCACACCAACAGAAGCTTGTATTTGCCTATTAACTGATGGTAAACGGAAATGCAAATATGCAATCAGAACTCAATCTTTTCAAACAATAGACTGCCACCAACCAATGAACCACACATATTTGGTCGTCAATGGTCTTCACTCTGTGCAAAATTGCATTGACATTTTCACAAAACAATTTTGTCACACTCCTAGACAGCATTAAGTTAATGTTAAACGCCCTACTTAACGGTAAAAATTAGACTTATGATGCTCACAGTTCACAAAACCGTAAAACAGAAGTTCAATACGTAAGGATCACAGTTTTATCCTTACATATTCAATATATGATCTGCTGCCTCGAGAAGTGTTATTTTAACGAAATCTTTGGCCGTTGGATATAGTTTAACTAAATCCTCGTTCACGAAATCATGCAACTCTGCAGCAAACTCGACACCTGTTGGGCCACCACCAACAACCACAAAGTGAAGAATTCTTTTCCTCTCTTCATCACTCAAATTAGGGAGGCTTGCTTTCTCAAAATTGTCAATCACATTCCTGCGGATTGCTTGGGCATCTTCCACTTCCTACATGAAGGAATACATTTTCTTCAAGATAGTAAATACAAATGTGCGGGGGGAAAAAGGTGGAGAAGATTGCGAAGCAGTAACCTTCAAGAAATTGCAATGCTCGACAACACCAGGTGTATTAAATGTGTTAGGACGTGCTCCCATGGCTATAACAAGGAAATCATATTCAGCAACGAATTCTTCTTTCCCGTTTGTGCTATTGGTGGATCGACAATAAACTTTCTTTTTCTCCGAGTCAATCTTGTAACATTCAGCTTCCCAAAAACTAACGTCAACATTTTTCTGCAAAAAAGGAAGCACTGAGGGAAGTCACTGCACCGCTTCTCTTAAGAACATTCAATTTGACACAATTGTTCAGCTCTCTGTTTCTTTACCTTACGGACAATGTTGCGCACAGGTTCAACAATGCTGCGAGCTTCAACAGTACCGCACGTAACGCTTGGGAGCAAGGGAGTGAAGGCAAAATAGTTTCGAGGAGATATAACCTGAACATCATAAGATGGGTTATCTAGTTTCTTCAAGAAACTAGTCCCAGCCCAACCAGTGCCTAGAACCACCACTTTCTTCTTCTTAGGCACTGCCCCTGGTGATGCAATATCATTTACGTTCCCGTCCGCATAAGCCACAAGACTCCCACCACTGGAACAACGCATAAAAATTTAGAAGAGGGCACATGGTTGCACAATACGACTATTTCACACAACAAACAGAGAGATTAATTTGGATTAACAGGCCGTGTTTGAATCATATGTCATAGCTAGTAAAAGCAACGACGATTTCGTTCAAAATGTTAACAATTATGCCAATGCACTGCTCTACATAATCATCCTTGAAATAAGAAATGGAACTAGCATTTCTACTTAGACTGACAAGCTACGTGAAATAAATAAATCAATGCAAGTTCAAGAACAATTTTGTTCTTCTTAATTTTCGAAATCACTTCAAATACCAGCACCATACACTTTTCTCCTTAAGATGAAACTGTTACATTTACAAACAGATTCACCATGCATCACAATTACCAGTGGAACTTCTCAGTACCTCAAAATCTGAAATCATGAACCAAAACATCAAGTATTGTTCGGTAAAATTTGAAGACAGGGTATAAATTGATCTTCTTCTGTCAATCATTAACATCCAATGTTCTCGGGAACCAAACAGAACGCAAGTCGTATTAAAAAGTAGAAGACGACAATATTATTTGAGAGAGGAAAACAGAGTACCCGATGGTGAAGATCAGAACGAGCTTAGAAAGAGAAGGATGATCATGGAAGGTTCGAGAAGCTCTCTCGTACAAGACCATGCCTCTCATTTTCGATCTTCCTCACTCTACAGATCTAGGGCCTCGGAAACAAAAAACACTTGCAAGAAAAAGGAAAAACGGTTACTTACTTTCCGTCTGCCAATAATCTTGTTAATAATACAGTAGAAACTAGAAAGAGAAATGAGAGATGTGTTAAGCTTAGAAGAATAAAAGTTAGAAGAGAATGAGGTCCGAAACTGTAGGAGGCTTTGAAACGTGGTGTGCGCGAGTTGTCCAGATGCTTCCGTCTTCGCTGTTTTTGGTTGACTTGGCGGGCAAGTGAAGCGACGGCACGTGCCTGGTAGTTACTTTTTATGTCACGCAACACGTGTTCATATTCTGGTTGCCGCCGATTATGGCATGTAGTGGTTGTGGTTCCACCGCTTTTGTCTATTTCGAAATCAATTAAAAAAATTTAAGAATAATTAAAATATTATGAAAAAACTGCAAAAGGCTAAAACATTTCTTTCAATTACATTTATTTAATAGAGTTAGGGTATTTTTATTTTTCATATCTAATACTATTATTTGTTACTAAGAAAATCGAAGAGTTTTGAAGGAGTTTTATAGCTTGTATAGCACATTAGAATAGGACAAGGTTTAGTTGACCGTGGAAGAGGCGGAGGTTACCGTCTTCTGGGAGGACTCAAAAAACCTTTTAATTCCGAACCAAGCAGGAGTCGCGACGTTTTAATTAAAGTCATCATCTTCTAGAAGAATGCCAGTTTTTATAGATTTTTGGAGTCTCTCCTCTACTCCTGTCCTACAGTCTGGATTGACAATTCAAGCAAAAAGGACAACCAAATCTTCTGCCTTTGACAGTTGACTGGCGAAAAAACGAATAGTTGAGGTACGGAAAGTTATAAAACTCTTCAAATGTTTTGAATTTCAACGCAATGCCGTGGTCCTTAAATAGACGTGAACCGGAAATCGAAAATACGTTACATAGAATCGTTATTCTTCTTTTGATAAATATTTAAAAAATACTAAAAATTTTATAAATTGAAAATTAATTTTGAAATTAAATTAACAAAATAAGAAAGGAGTTGTACACTCTATTTTATTCGCCTAAATGCTTACCTAAGTTTAAAAGAGATTTTGTAATTTAGATAATTTTTAAAATAAAATAAATTCGGGTGTAAGTTTAAACAAAGATATTAAATAAATAAAAATAAAACATGTGGTTAGAAGATTAAGAATATGAATTTTGACTTAGAATTTAAAATAAGATAATTAGGGTGATGTCTAAGAATTATAATAAAATTTAAAATATGTGGATAAATGCTTAGGAATTTATTATTTCATCTAAGATTTAAAATAAAATGTGTCCAAATATTTAATATGTGTTATAGGAATTTAAATATAAATAAACTTAAATTTTGATTTGAAAGATGGTAAGCTAAAATGAAAGTGACTTGAATAAAATGAACCTAATCTAGGTATGATGATAGACCCATTGTTTCGAATTCCGTACCGTACCGGTCGAAATTCGGAACCGGTACGGGTTGAAGTTGTACCGGGAATAAATTTCGGTCGGTACCGGTCGATTCCGGTAGGTACCGGCCGGAACCACTAATACCGGCGAAACTAGGGACCATTCCGCAAAAAAAAA
>JAOTBA010000002.1:22404400-22418684 GCA_025629845.1 Erythroxylum squamatum | reverse complement strand
TGTCAATGAATGCATGTACAAGTATTTTCATGTGCAACAAATTCATTAGTCACAATATATGTATGTCACAAAATGCATGAGCATGAAATTGCATTGCTAAGCTCTCACTATTCACTTATTTTGATTGTTCTACCCTTCCCATAGGTAACGGGATGTTACATTGTTCCTCTACTATCCTCCTGCGCTGTCGTTTTGGTCATGGACTGCTACATGCCTTCCTGGCCATTTACCGCATTTTCTTCATCTTGCTTTGCCATTTTTGTCTCTTTTTCCAGCTATTCATCTTCATTTTCTCCAACAGCTGTGAGATTAATTAAATTAATGTCTTACATGCATGTAAGACATTAATTTCATGTTGAACACAATTTACATGCATAATCCATACAACTCACGTTCTTTGCATTTTTTTCTTCTTTTAATTTTCTTCTTGTCTTTTAATTTTCTTCTTCTTGCTCCATGAAGAAAGTTAACATTAATCTTTGGAAAATGGCGAAAATATAAAGTTTCGACTTACTTTAACTTCTTTACTTCCGAGTTGCACCTAAAATCATAGATGAGTCAAAGTGAGTATCTTAAGCAATTTCAAGTCAATAATCGTTAAGTGTTATGGAATAATTTCCTAATCAATTAAGCACCTATCAATTTCTCCCACACTTAGCTTTTGGCCGTCCTCGGGCAAAACATTAAAATTAAGCTCAAAGACCCAAAAACATTGACTCATTTCCTATATGTTCCAAGAATACATAATCATAAACAAAGATGAATGACTTTCAAAAATCATAGCAAGAATTCAACATTCCAAGTTTTTACTCGTGATCAATTAACATTTATCATCTTCAAAAACTGAGCAATCTAATGGTAGAATCGGAAAATGTGTTTAAATAAAATATATCCATAAGTACACTTAAAACCATTCATGATCATGTCATTCCACAACTTTGCATATCATTTCATTTCTCCACCACTAATGTTCATATGCAAAATCATGAATCAAAGAAATTTTTAGGGTTGTAATGTGGGCAAAGGTGAGATAGGATGTATTTGGTTCAAGTAGCATGAAAGTCATTAAAGCTAGTGAAACAAATGCAATACTCAATATGACATCAAGTGCACAAGTTCACACTCATACATAACTGGGTACCGTCAACTATGATGAATGCAACACTTATATTTCAAAACTCATTTCAACTCTCACACACAAACCACATGAAGCATATACCAATCCGAAGGAATCACTCATACAATTTATGCCAAGAATACATTGAAACCACAAGAGTGAACCTTCTAAGCCAACTTCTACCTCATATTCAACATACTCAACTAACACATTTATTACAACTCTAGAAAGATGCATTAATCATGAATAACTTTGTAAACTCATATGCACTTCCTCCTTGATAAATTTATTTAAACAATTTTTTATTTTTCTTTCTTTCTATCTTTCCATTTTCTTTTCTTTTCTTTTCTTGTGCTTTTCTCTTTTCTTTCTTTCTTTCCCCCTTTTTTTAACATTAAAAAAACTACATTAACATGGAAATTTAAATGATAAGACATAACAAAACATCCCAACATTAACCAATCCACACATATGTACACCCCCACACTTACATTTTTGTACATCCACAAACTCACCAATCACAAATGCTCCACTAGCTTTATGACTTGGGTAAGACATTTAGTTAAGTTTAAAAGCATAAAATGTGGTTTATATAAAAAATAAAGGTATAAAGCTCAAAGGAGGTTAACAAGGGAAAAACTATGTCAATAGGATAAGCTATTTGGCTAATGTAGTTCAGATAAACAAAGAATGCTTAATCATTTTCATGTTAATGCATGTGATAAAAATGTGGTCTCAAATAGAAATTTAACACAAAATCAAGATGCACATATCATGAAGGTCACATATTATCAAAAGACAATGATACTGATATGAATGTATCGGTCAAATAAGGCTCAAAATCTCACTAGCTTTGTCTACTACTAGTCATTACTCTTCTAAAGATAATGCACATTGACCAATCACAAAAGTAAAAATACATGATAAAGTTGCTATGAAATTCTCTATTCAATTCATTATGTACTCATGACTATATAATCCTAGAAGCAATAGAAAATGAAAAAAATGTTTGTTTCATTTTTTTATTCTTTCTCTCATTTTGATTGAAAACTTAAAACAAGCAAGAAACAAACCAACAAAGAACACATATGCATATCAAAAGAAATGTGAAAATGTAAAGAAAAAAAATTTATTTCCCTTGGGTTGCCTTCCAAGAAGCGCCTTTGTTTAGAATCACTAGCTCGACTCCATGTTTCCTCCTCACGTGACAAAATTGTAATCTTCAAGTGTCACATGCAGCTCCTCCATGTGAGGTTCTTTAGGATATGGTCTCGGTTGATAATCGTTCACCTTCAGCGTCTTCCCTATCTTCAGATTCTTCATCTCTACTGGGTCCTCTCTCTTTTGAAATAATTCGAATGACTCTTTACCTTTTTCTTCTTCGTTTAATTCTTCCAACTTGCTAGGTAAAGATGAAGGGTTAGTCTCGAATACAATTAGGGACTCAGTACTTACCTCCGAGCTAAAAGATATGTCTTTTTCTGCCTCGAGCTCCTCTTCAACTTCTCCAACACAAGCAATTCCTTTAGTAGTCATCTCAAGATTCTCAAGTTCCTCATCACTTTGTAAGGTCTCTGCACTAACGTCTATTGGGCACTCCTCGGGTTGATATGGCTGCTCCTCTTCCATTTGTGATTCTAGGTAGTCATCCTTGCTACCATTTCACCCATTTGGCTTAACAAGTTTTGGTTTGTAGACATTATATGCCTCATTTCCTACTAGAACTGTTGGGTATTCTTTTGAAGTTGTTGCATACTCTCTTGAAGCTGCTACATACCCTGTTGAAATTGAAGATTGTTAGCAGTCACAACATTCATCAATTCTTCCAGTGATGTACCTGAGTTTTAACAAGAAGCTTCTGGTCCACACGGAAATTGTTGTGCATCCTGTAAACTATCAATAAAGTAATTCTGATGGTTATCCCATGCATAACCAAAGTTAGGTTGATCAATTCAACCTTGGTTATAGGATTGAAAATAAGAGTTATAAAAGAAATTACTTCTATCTATGATTTTTTTATTTTTTTAAATCACAAACACGAAACATAAACAATGAAATGATCACGAAATAACTTAAAAGAAACCAATTATGAACAAATATATACAAAAATATCAATTAAACCACAAACAAAAACTAAAACACCGCACTCCCCGGTAATGACGTCAAAATTGACAGCGCGTCTTAGCGCTAGTCAAAATAAAATAACTAGACTACTACTATAGTAGTGGTGAGTCTAAGTCGAACTCACAGAGAGTGTGTACAAAGTTTATGAAATGAAATTAATTGGTGTTTAGGTTTGGGGGGTTTGGATTTTTGAAATAAGAAAATAGAAGCAAATTAAAGAATATGCGAAAATTGATAAAAGTGGGAAATTCGGTAGGGAGTCGATTCTTTGGTTCAATCTCGACCTACACCCTAATTAAGCATATTTCATGGATTTGTTGTTCTCAAACTTCTCCTAGCAACTATTAATCATAGGTTAATAATTAACTCGATTTTTTCCTTAGGTTTTGTTTAATCAAGATACGATCATTAATTAAACCTAATCACCAAATAACCTAAGATACGATCTCTAGATTTAATTAGGCATTAGCATTACGAATTAAGAAAACCGATTAATCAAGGCAACAATCACATACGATGTCTCATTTAACCTAGGTCTTGTTATCCCTAATGATTATAAATCATTAGTCGCTACACATGAATTTCAACATAACGATTACAGATTACATCGAAATTCTGGCAATGGGTTTGCAATTAAACGATTCAATGAACACATTAAAATCATCTTTCCACAATACCCAATGGGTTCATACACAAATAACCGAATAATAATGAAAATCTGATTATCCATACACAAAACCCAAATCCATATGCCTAGGATAACACAATCAATTCAATAGGAAAGAAAGAAACAACAAAAATATGAAAGAAATGCTTAACCCAAGTCATCGGCGTTGATATCATCTCTAAACCGGTGTTGGGATGTTACCCTTTCATGGGTCTCTCTCGGAAAAATGTTTTAGCCCCCATTGATAATCCTACCGAAGACCCTTAGCTACTCTCCCTTTGTTTCTGCCGCAAACTTCTCTCTATTATATTTCCCTCACTATTCACTAATGTGACGAATAAACATAGTTAGACCATGCTATTGTTCATGCCTCATTTTAAAACCCTCCTAATGTCTTGTATTGAACGCAGTCCCTGTCTGCGTTATGCAGACATCATTCTTTTGCTTTTTTTCCTCTGTTGTCCTCCTGCGCTGTCGTTTTGGTCATGGATTGCTACATGCCTTGCGTTTTGTTTCCTAGCCATTTGCTGCATTTTCTTCATCTTGCTTTCTCGTTTTTGTCTCTTTTTCTAGTTGTCCATCTTCATTTTCTCCAACAGTCGTGAGGTTAATTAAATTAACGTCTTGCATGCATGTAAGACATTAATTTCATGTTGAACATAATTTCCATGCATAATCCATGCAGCTCACGTTCTTTGCATTTTTTTCTTCTTTTAATTTTCTTCTTGTCTTTTAATTTTCTTCTTCTTACTCCATGAAGACAAGTCAAAATTAATCTTCAGAAAATGGCCAAAATATAGAGCTTCGACTTACTTTAACTTTTTTGCTTCCGAATTGTACCTAAAATCACATATGAGTCAAATTGAGTATCTTAAGCAATTTCATGTCAATAATCATTAAGTGTTATGGAATAATTTCATAATCAATTAAGCACCTATCATCAATAATAGTTTTTAAATGTTAAAGAAAAGAAAATCTAGTCAAAAAATTGGGAGTAGGCTCTCAAAACAATCCACTCAATAATGTCCATATGTGTATAGAATGTGAGGGGTAAGAATGATCTAAGAAGCAAAAATAAAGTTTGATTATATAAGCTCAATAAACCCAATATTGTTTGGCCTTCTGGAAACTAAGTCTAGTATTAATAAGTGCTTAAGTTATGGTCCTTCAAGAAGAAATGGTCTATGGTAACCAATCATGCTGATCATCATCTAGGGAGGATAGTGGTTGCTTACAATCCTAACTTCATTAAGCTCCTCCAGGTTACTACCACTTCACAATAAATCCCCATGAGGGTGAGTATTGAAGATAAAGGCAATATTTGGATTACCTTCATATATGTAAACAACTTTGCATTTCAAAGATCTATGTTATGGTTTAACTGTTTAGATTGAAGGGTACCATAAAGGAACCATGGATCATGTTAGGGGATTTTTAATTACACAATTTATGCTTTAGAATATGAGGTACCAAATGTGTAGCTAAGCAATGTAGAGAATTAAGCTATTGGTTGCTAATCTTGAGATGGTGGATATAAAATTTTATGACAACTTCTTTATAGAAAGTGATAATTAGGAGGAAATTTGGTTTATAAGGAAAAGACTGGGTAAACTTGGAGTGGATTCAAGAATTTTAGGGTTCTAGGACTTACTTTATTAAGCCTTTTTGCTCTGAGCACAAACCCAATAGAGATACATAATCTTCATATTGGATTCAAACATGCCTCTTCTTTTAGTTTTTAATTTCCTATACAATGTTGAAGGTTATTAGGAGGCCTTGGAGGAGGGGATCGAAGTGAACATTTAAGGCTTTGCCTCTTATAAGTTCTACAAAATGCTAATTAGTATTAAGATGGAGCTAAAGAAATTGCTTGTTAGATCTCATTTTGAGACTAGAAAAGCTATGTTACAATCTAAGGAGAAACTATCTTCATGTCAAACGGAGATATATAAGAAGCCCTTTAGTCCTTCCTCGTTTCTCAATTAATAAGAAACATGCTCTTTTGATGTCTAATAAAGAATTGGAGGGTCACTCTTCTCTATTTGCTTAGAAATCATTAGTGCATTGGATTAAGGAAGGAGAATGCAATTTCATCTTCTTTCATCGATCCTTAGTAACATGGAGAATAAGCAATAAAATAACTGAAATGTGGACTGAAGCATAAAATTGATTTCTATTCAGAGGAAGCTCCGTCATATACTAGGAGCTACTTCATAGATATCTTAGGAACTCCTTTAGGTATTAATCCCTCAGTTGATTCAATTAGTGTTTTAGCTCCTAATCATTTATTTTTTAATATAATCAGCTCCTATCCAGAGCTTTTACCATTGATGATATTGAGAGAGTGGTCTTTAAGCTTAATCCCAATAAAGCTCTAAGGCCTAATGAATTTAATGCTTACTTCTTTCAAAAGTCTTAGAATTCCATCAAGACTTTTGCTTGCGAAACTATCTTAAAACTTTTCGCTTACTCCATAATGTTATTTATATGGAATAGTACTCATTTGTGCCTTATCCCTAAAAATATAAGCTTAAAATCTATTAAGTAGTTCATGCCTATCTCTTGTCGCTTCACCTTCTATAAAATCATATCCAAAATGTTATCTTTAAGGTTTAAGCAGGCTCTACCATCTTTCGTTAATCATGCTCAAGCTGCATTCATTAAAGGAAGGAGCATAGGTGATAATATCTTGCTTACTCAGGAGTTGCTCAAAATTATAAATTGGAGAGCCTAGGGAACAACTATGTCATCAAGATATACATTCATAAGGCATTTGACATGGTTAATTAGAACTTCATTTCCTTATCCTTAAAGTTATTGGCCTTTTAGCCTTCTTTATCTTATGGATTAAACAGTGCTTAACTACCACTTCTTATGGTGTATTTGTTAATAGAGAAGTTACTCATTATTTTAAGGGAGCCAGGGGGATAAGACAAGGAGGCCTCTTTTCCCTTACTTGTTCACCATCTATATAAAAGTGCTATCTCGAATAATTTAGAGAAATATTAGAAAGATGAGAGACTTCAAATTCTACAAAAATTGCAAGGGATTGGAAATCACTCACACTAGCCTTTGTTGATGATTTACTCTTGTTATGTAGAGTTAGTCCAACTTCTTTGAAATGTTTAATAAAGTTTTTGGATGAGTTTAGTGCTCTTTCTGGGCTTTCCATCAATAAAGAGAAAAACTTTATGATGATTTCAATTGATGCTTCATCTACATCTCACAACCTTATTGGAATCTCAGGTTTAGCAATTAAACCCCCCACCCCCCATTACTCACTTAAGAATACTTATCTCCTCAAAGAGAACATCTTATTCTAACTGCCAATTTCTTTTTAATATGGTTAGAATTAAGAATTAGTGTTCTAAATGTCTATCTTTTGTAGGTAGGTTAAAACTCATTAATTATGTATTAAATAACCTACTTTAACTCATTAATTATATATTAAATAACCTATAGATTTATTGATCTACCGACCTTTGGCTTCTTGAGAGTTTAAGTAACGACATTGAAAAGTTCTTTAAGGACATCTTATGAACATGCAAATTGAAATATCAAACCTTTTGCAAAAGTTAGGTGGAAAGATATTTATGTACCAAAGATGAGGGGGGTTTAAGTAGAAGACCTATTCAACTTGTCAACAAAGTGTTTATAGCAAAAAGGCTTCGGATGCTTGTGATTGATATGGAATTCCTTTAGGTGAAGTGGATGAATAAGCACTACTTAAGAAATAAGAGTGTTTGAACCATCAAACCAAAGAGAGACTCATCTTGGAGTATGATGCAAATCCTGAAGCTTAGAGGAGTCCCTTGCTAATCTATAAGATAGGCAATGGTGGTCACTAGGGATGGCAATGGCCTGGGCCCGTGCCGTCCTATATGGCCTAACTTTATTATTTTAAAAAAATAAAAAAAGGCATCGTTTTGTACTTTCAGTTGGGCCACGAGTCAGGCCAAGTAATCTCAAGCTGTGGCCCAGTCAACCAGGGCTAAAGTTGGGCCGGACCACATTTGCCATCCCCAGTGGTCACATATGGTTATGGACCAATAACTAGAGCCCTCTTGGCCCTCTCAATCAACTACCTAACTATTCAAGAATTAGGTACCTTTATCCAAATGTTGGAAGAGTTAAGGAACTAATCATTGATGACAGGTAGGAATGCAATAATAGGTAAGCTGAATTTTCCCAAAAATCTTCATTTCTTATTCCCCCAATCTTAGTATGGAGAATAAAGTTCATTGGATTGGGATCTCCTCAGGTAATTTCTCTAATAAGTCACGTATGAACTCCATAAGGGAAATAACTATGAAATTCCTTTGGCATTTCTTAGTTTGGAACAATTTGTAGGTTCCAAAAGTCTCATTTATCTTATGGCTAATAATGAGGGAAAGACTATCTACATTGGATAGAATTGGAGGTGTTACCAATACCTTAACTCCTTTTCAATTGTGTATGGCTTTGATGAATCCATTAGCCATCTATTCTTTGACTTCCATTTCTCCAAATGGATATGGAATGACATTATAACTTGATGTAACTTAAATTGCCAAGTCATAGGTTAAAGATCAGTTATTCAGTACATCAGATATATGGTGTTCTATTTATGCCTTGGATGCACTATATACTCCTTTTGGACGGAAAGAAATTTGAAGTTGTTTAAAGGGCAATGCACTTCATGTAAAGATGTTAGACTAAAGACCAATAATTGGATTAGGTTGGGGTTGACAATTAAGAGTTCCAAACTCTATACCTTAAGGAATTAAAACCAATTGGAATATTCATTAGTAATTCAAGTCTCTAAGATGTATTCAAATGATGATTGATTTTATTTTACGATTTTGCTAGGCCCTGTATACTAGCCTAGTTGCTTTTGATAGTATCTTGTCAAGTGTATTACTTATAATACTTTGTAATGGTTTTGGGTTGATGTCTTGTAATAATGTTCCTTAATTTCCAAAATAATAATAATAAGGTATTGACTAAAAGATTTAAAAAGAATAATACTTTGTAATGGTTTTTGGTCAATGTGTTTTAGTCTTATTATTTCCTTCTACTGCTCTTCTATAGCCAATAAATATGAACGCTTTTAAAAAATAAAGAACAAGTAACATAATTCATTCCTGAACATAAGAAAAGAACGTTAACTAGATTTTCGATACCTGTATTCTTTTGTGGCTCTATGAGAGTTGTGGCGATTGGAAGTGATTGGCTATGAGGAAAAGAGGCATGGTGATTAGGTGCGGCTAATGATAGGAAGCATAATGGTGATATTTTTTTAAGTTTACACCACTGGTATCCGAACCCACTAGGTCGACTAATCCGGGTCGGGGGTTCGTCACAGTTAAGGCTCCTCGCCCCTCCTTACGAGTGTGTTTAGTGGAGATCGAACCCAAGAGCTCTTCCCACATGCCCAGCCTGCGCAACCAATTGAGCCACAGCCCGTAGGTGCATAATGGTGATATTGATGATGAGAAAAAGTGTTGCATCGAAAACTACAGAAGAAGCTCATGTGTCGTTGATGGTAAGGGGTGGTTTAGACAATAATACTAATTTAATTTATTATGTTACTCAACATAATTGCAATAGAATAAATACTATATTACGCTGGAGGTATTTGGAAAAATACAAGCAAACAAAAGCTTGCAAAAATAAACAGTGTAATGTAATAATGCTTCCATTGTATTATCCATTATACTGTATCAAATATCTAGTTAACTGAAGCAAAGCATTAATGAAAGTTGTAATTAAAAATTAAAAACTTATTTGATTGAGATTCGAAATAAAAAATCGAAAACAAAAACTTATTTGGTTAATTTTATAATAACAAACTAAAAACTAAAACATACTTGATTTTACCATCTTATTTTTTTAATTATACTGTTAGATGTTAAAAGTAATTAAATTTTAATTAAATTATTTTTAATATATCAATTTATATTCTTAAATTAATTAATTCTCATTATGATTAGAAACAAAATGTATGAATATTTATATAATTGAAGAAATTTTTAATTTTATATAATAAAATTCTACAAACTATAAAATTTACATTAAGTCATTCTAATTAATAAAAGATGCCCAGCTTATTATAATTTTTCAAAATATAATAGTACTATCATTTACAAAAAGAAACACAAATCAATTAGAACTAACATAATCATTCTACATTTATCTAGCAATTTCATTTTGCTTCCAAGACTTACTTTGAAATTGTGCTAGAATAATATTATACTCCACTTAAGAACTTGCACCTTTATTTTCTTTTCTCTTAATTGCTCTTCATTTTCAACATAATTTTCAAATAACTTATCTCTTTGTCCATGTATTCTAATATAGTTGTGTATAACATAACAAGTAATAACAATATATTTTTGTTTCTTCATATCATATCTTGACATGTTTGAGAATATAAGGAATCTTATGTTTAGAACGCCAAAATATCTTTTAATAACATTTCTTAATGAAGAATGCCTATAGTTAAATAAGTGTCTTCCTCTCCCTCTATGGCCTTGTAAATGATGTCTCTCACCTATATATGGTAAACAAAAAAATCCCGGCATATTGGTGTAGCTTGAACCAACCAAATAGAACTTAACTAACATCTAAAGAATATAATAATAACAAAAAGTTATTAAAAATTAATCTTAATTACTATTTTTATTTAAAATAATATAATAAGTTATGGAAGTATAGAAAATTATATCGCTAAATTTGTCACTATTTCTAAAAGAACCTAAGAGTCATTTGCAGTACCTTCCTATCTAACCATTATATATGTGAAACGCATGTCAAATGAGCAACACAATATAATATTTTTGGTTAAATAGGTTCTTTTATCCCTATATGGTATTTGCTCATTTGTTGGAACATGTACATCAATATGTGTACCATCTGTTGCTCCTATATAATCCTAAAATATAAAACTACATTATTAAACTAATTATTAATTATAAGAACATAATAAAAATAGTAATTAAATATATGGATGTACCTGAAAATATAGAAAGAGGTTTGAATTATATTTATCTCAGGACGTGTATTAGTAAAGGTGGGTGGAGTAATGACCCTTTTTGCAAGATGATTAACTACATATAAGACTTTGCGAAAGTACTTCAAATTTATCCAATTCAAATTTTGAAAGCCTTCTGTATTGACTCTAGTTGTCTCATCATACCCTATATTCATTAAAAAACTGTCACTTGTTCCGTTACAATCAAATGACTTATTGGCTGTAAGCCTCCTAAACTCTTCAACTCATCACATAAGCTCAAGAAGATTGCCTTTCTCATTCGTAAGTTCTCAAGTAAATCATTCTTTCTTTTCGAATGTTCACCAATTATAATCAAGACCTTTTCTAAAATGTTAAAATGTGTCTTTTTTTATTTCTTATTCTTAGGAGAATTCTTTTTCTTGGATGGAAAGCATATAACTTGATCTCATTTTTCATTATATGAGCAAGCTTTATCAACATCAATTCTATGTTTTGTTTTTTTACTATTCGATGGAGATTTAGTGGATGAATGTGCATGCAAACCAGTTGCAATAGTATCTCCAAAAATATGACATAAGTCTGAAACTTGCATCATTTTTTTCTTAAATATGTCAGTCATTTTATGTGCCTATAATGATGAAAAGGAAATATGAGAACAAAAAGTATATAATATGATATATTAATAAACAAATACATATTTTACCTTAAACAAATTTTCCCAACATTCATATGCAGAATCAACTTCATCGGTGAAGGGTTTGTAACCGATTCTTGTTTCATTGAGCAAGTTCTTGAAATTCTTTAATCTAGCCCTTACTATGTTATATTTATTCTTCAATTGAACATCATCATACTCTTTATTGAATTTTTTTTGAAGACATGCCTTCATATTCTTACAACCAAATTTGGAAAAGGTAGTTGTTGTTTGATTTTCATTCTTCACTTCTTCAACCATCAATGAAATTAAATGCATCTCTATGGTATCATTTCATATCTTGTCCTTTTCATTTATTTCCACACAATCATTGCAATCATTCATATAGTTCAAAGATTCTATCACTAAATGTAATTACATATAAGTGATAACATAAAAAGTGAAAAGAAAATATTATACTTGGTAAGGAATTTCATGTTAGTGAATACCAATTCTTGACCTAGCTACATCTGCCATTGGTATCTCCTTTAAATGTAACTAAATGCCACATTTTCAACTTATCCAGAGGAGCAACATACATCACAACAACACCAAACCTTTCCAGCTTGCATAAAATTGACAATCCTATCATAATTAAGAAATAAAATCAATATAACCAGTAGTCCCTCAATACATGTTGTGTTTATGTTTCGCTAAAAAAGGATGGATTTTTAAAACCCTTATTATTGTAAATTAGTGTTATGGTGGCAAGACCTTATTATGACATCAATTAATTAAATGTAGGATTTTTCATAATTTTAATTTTTAGAATTCATGTTATGCTTAGAAGGTTTTTAATCTAAACTTTTCATATTTAAAATTAATCATATCTAAATTTGATTTATAGGGCTTATGATTCAATTCCAAAATTCAAGATCATATACCAATCAAACAATTTAATCAAATTATAAAATTAAAGTAAACTCTAATACCACTATTAGAAAATCGGGACAGGATCTGATCCTGCACGGAATAGAATACTAAATATTTTTTTTCAAAAGTCAAGATCACTTAAATTCTATAAAATGATTAACATATAAATCATAATAAAGTATATTTCATAATTCGTACCTTAATCTGAAGCTTAATTATTTCCTTGTCGTTTCTCTTGAACCTTTTCAAAATCAGCTCATCTCTAACGCTATAGCTGCATAGATATTCAACCTCTAACAATATTCATATAACATATTAAGAGAACTCTGCAATTGTTGCAAAGAGGGTAAGACAAGGAATGTTAGCTCCTTTAGACCTTAAGTCTATTTATAATAAGTTTTAGACATTTTAGTAACTTAATTATAATTAAATTCTAATTTCAATTAAACTTTAATTAGAAATAATTCTAACTAAATATCAATTATGCCCAAATAAAATCTAATATCTTATATTAATCCTTTTTTATTAGATATCTCATATTTAATAATAAAGTTTCTCAAACTTTACAATTAAGTCCAACTTGATTAAAACATCTTTTCTCACTTTAACTTGTATTTGTGTGTGATCCATTAAGTTCTCAAATATGATGCCAAAGAATATAAATTATAATCTTAAATCATATTTAGGATTAGAAAAATTAAACTTATTTAATTTATCTTTGATTCTCTATTTAAACAATTTAGATCCATATATCAAGATTTGTCTTTAGTAACACACCATGATCATCTAAATATTTAGAAACATCAAAATAGTTTTGACTAGCTTTTTCATGCATGATTTTTTGGAATAATTTGATCACTGAATCATACAATGCTCCGAATAAACACAAAAAAGAAAGTAATGCCTATTTTATTTTAGTCCAGTCACATTAGTTTACCAATGTTAGTAATTGATTCTTATAACATTTGAAAATTATTTTCAAAGTGTCATTCTACCTTGGGCAAAGATTTCTCAAATGCATAATAATTGAGAACAACAGAACATTCTCTAAAATTACTTTAGAGTGATGAATTCTATATTGACTACTTAGTTACCGCCATATAGTTCATATTATATACAATGACTACCGACTGAGTTATCCTTTACCATAATCAGTAATATCAAAACATAACAATCTCTATACAAGATAACTTTAAAGATCTCAAGTCAAAAGATCACTTATACAATCATCACAATAAGAATTTCTATAGATATACAAATAATGTTTCAAATAAATTTCTCATATGAGATCACAATTCATTGAACTTGTTTTTTAATAAGTACCTATAAGTTTGTTTAAATATTCTTATACTTTAGTTATAAGATCGACTAGTTCTTTTATAAAGAAAAACATAATGTATTTTAATCTTTTTGCATTATATTAATATCTAGTCTTAATAGAATAATAACTAAGAACAATTTAGTAATAATACATAAATATAATATGAATCTCAATTATGATTTTATCATAAATTCATATGTAATGTATATTTATCTCTTGAAAGTTATTATATACATATGAATATGTTACATGTAAGGTAAAGATTGTCTCTAAATTATTTTGTTATTAAATTATAAGGCATAAATCAACATAACCCGATGAGACTATCCTATTTAAATCTTGATTTGATAGTTAGCAATACCTTTGTTGAATTTCGAAAAGCTGGAAATTTTCTAGCGTTAGGTACCAGAAGTGCAATTTGTTTGTTAAGGATGTTTGATCCAATGAAAGAACACCCACGATTGTTGAAATCAAATTAATCCAAAAAAAAGAGG
>JAOTBA010000002.1:22391113-22404300 GCA_025629845.1 Erythroxylum squamatum | reverse complement strand
GATAAAAAAAGATTACACAATTCAACCCCCCCTTCTTGTGTGTTGATTATCTTATTACTAACGTGTGATTCACTTCAGTTTGATCCAATGAAAGAACACCCACGATTGTTGAAATCAAATTAATCCAAAAAAAAGAGGGTTACCGTCTACTTCTAGCATTTATAGCTTTTCTAACTTCTCTGGATACATGGAATAGCTGCTTCAAATCATCATCATTCACCTTACAAATTATATTAATCAGAAATGCATGCGAGAGTCATTAGTAAAAATTCATAATTAATCAAGACAGAAATAACAACTAATTGCTATTACCAACCAAAATTTCTCGAGGGAGCTGGAAGACTTCTTCAGTGGAGTTCTGGGACTCGAACCATTGTCGCCACTCTTTTCTTCGATAATACTTTTGCTTCCAAGAAGACTTGCGTGTACCTCACTTGTTCAATGGCCAAAATGAGTCATTTTAGACATTGAATAGGGTTAAATAGGGTAAAATTAGACAGGGAATTTGAATTTGTAGCTCACCACGTTAAACTTAAACGCTCTTTCCCACCACTCTTGAAACTTAAGGCTATGTTTAGTTGGAGGTTAATTAATGTAATAAAATTGGGAGGAGGGTTTATAATGGAATAGAATGGGATGGAAGCGGGGATTTTCATATTACATCTCATTCTAACCTAAACGTAAAATAATAACTATTTACTACCTAATATACCCTCGACCCTAATACTAAGCAAGACAATACATTTGGGCGATAGTCGATTGTAGCAGAGGAAGAGCTCCATCGTCTAGCAGCATGGACGATTGTCGTCGACCCGCGACATGTGTTTGTGTAGTGATTTCAACATTGACCAAACCAACGCGAGGAACACAAGGTGACGGTGATGTTTGGGGTTGAGGCAGGTGGACAGTGGTTGTCTAGAAAGCAAGCGTCGGGTGTAAGTTTTGGACGCGCGGCAGAGGGGTTAGTCATCGCCGGATTTTCACTTGGGAGTTGCATGCGAACCTTAATGAGGTCAAGAGGGTACGTGGAACAACCAACAATAATTAAAGTAATGCCTCCTTTAACAAAACGTTTCAAACCCATCTTTTAGAATCACTCAAACAACAAATTTAACCTCTTAAACAAAGAATTCACTTGAAAAAGCCAAAGAAAGATTTGATTTTTCTTATGGTTTAGCTTTGAAAGGAAGACCAGTTGGAACTAGAGATCATCTCACTTGAAACCATGAGATGGGAGTGAAGGCCAAAGACTATGGAAGAATAGTATGGGACGTTAGGCCTTTGAGACATATGCTAAGAAAGATTCTTTGTGAAAGAAGGATACTTCTCGACAGAATGAATGGTGTGAAGAAGATGAGAATATATACAGTATCGAGATTGTGGAATTGTTAAAACATATTATAATGAACTAGTTTTAAAGATTTCATTGGTGTAATTGAACTAATTGTCATAATATAAATTAAAGAGCTAATTGGTTTGTAACTTACCCATGCAACCGGGCAAAAGAGAGAAAAACAAAGATAAAGAAAAAAAGGGGAGAAGAGAGGAGAAAATAGAGAGAGTCTAACGTATGTTTTGTTATATAAGGTTATAATAGTTATTTATTATTATTATACATACATTACATTCCATTTTATCCATCTTCTAAACAATATTTCACTATATTACATAACAATTTTCTAATTTACATCCATTTATATTCCATTTCATTATAAATCATTCTATTTTGTTTCATCTGTTAAAAACTTTACGTCCAACCAAACAAGTCTTAAGTTCTTTATACTGCTACTGTTATTGCTTCTCTCTCCCAAAGCCATTTCTCAAATAGCATGTAATCCACAGTCAAAGAATCAAACCTCGAATAATCGGAATTAGAATTAGATTTGATGAGAAGTGTTTTGGATGAAGTAAACAAGCAGGAAGTTTAAATTAGTATTAAAAAAAAGAAATGCTTAAGATAACGTAGGCAGCATTGGGTGATTTCAAATGAAGAACAATCCAAATAAAAAGGAACAAAGGAAATCACTTACACCCTGTTTGGAACACAACGAATTGAATTCAATCTTGAAATTGAATTCAATTCACTTGTTTGGTACAAAAAGATAACCACGAATTCAATTCATGTGTGGGTTTAAACCCCACTCCCTTTGTAAATTTAATTCACGCTATAATTCACGTGAATTGAACTCCAAAGGTTGCTACCCTTCCTTTTTAACATTGAAACCAATAATACAACTGGTATCTGCTCTCCATTGCTGCAAAAGTCTTGCTCAGTTAAAGCAAGTTCATATCCATATTATACTCAATGGGCTCAGTCAGTGCTGTTATGTCATCACCAAGCTTGTTCGTACACTCACTGGAATTAAGGTTCCAGTCGATCATTTCCCACGTTCCGTCTTTGACCAGGTCGAGAATCCCAATTCCTTTCTTTACACCTCTGTTGTTAGGGCTTACTCAGTTTAGGGACTAATCGCAGAGAGCATTAGTTTGTATGGTGACATGAGAAGGAGAGGGATTAGGCCTGTGTCATTTACATTTTCGACGATTTTTAAGGTGTGTGGAGCAGAGTTTGATGTGGGCCTGGGAAGGTAGATGCATGCCCAGACGATTGTGATTGGTGGGTTTGAGTCTGATTTGCGTGTTGGGAATTCGATGATTAATATGTATGTGAAGTGTGGATTAGTGGCATGTGGGCAAAAAGTGTTTGACGAAATGCCGACCAGGGACTTGATTTCTTGGACGTAGTTGATTGTTGCGTGTGCCAAGCACAGGGATATGGAATCTGCGAGTGAATTGTTTGAGAAGTTGCCTGTTGAGGATATTGTGATTTGGACTGCAATGATTGCGAGCTTTGCACATAATGCTTGCCCTCGAGAGGCAATTAACCACCAAGAATGGTGGTTGAGGTGGCGTGCTCATCCTTGTGATGACCAAGCATCTTCTCCTTCAAACCCTTTTTTCTTCTCCCACCTTATCCATCATCTTCAAACTGTAGAATGACTTAGTTTAGAGATAAATGTGTCATATGAAATAATTGGATTTATTTTGATTGTGTTCTAAACAGTGTAATTGAATTCAATTCTAATATTACTGGATTTGTTTCAAACACTGTAAATTGAATTCAATTCAATCTCATTAATATAATTGAATTTAATTCGAAAGTTTCCAAACAGGCTGTTAATTATATGTACTTGATAGGTTTTTCACCAATACCTCGTCGTTTTCTCTCTTTTGACTTTTCACGAAGCACTATAAATAAAACTGCGAAAATCCAAGCTGCCTTTTTCAAATCAATGAATTGAGAGTGCAAAAATGAAACCATCCGTTTTAAAACACAGCGTAAAGGAAAATCCCGCCTCATTTCCACTTTCGCCGCTGTCTTCTCGGTTGTTTTCAGCTTCTTCCTAGGGTTTGTAGTACAAGTGCTTCCTTTTGAGCTTTAACCATGGAGACTGATGAAGAACCTCGAGTCCTTCCTTTTCAGCTTCAATTCGACAAACCTCTCGCCTCTCAGGTTTGTTTGCTAATTTGCTTTCCTTTTCTTCTTCTTCTTAATATTAGTGTTCTATTTGTTCTTTTCTTCTCAACTTTTTTGTTTCGGTTTTTATTTTTCTATTTGGTTGTTAGATTAAAATTGCGGAGTGGAATCCAGAGAAAGACTTACTAGCTATGGTGACTGAGGACTCCAAGATTATGCTCCATCGGTTCAATTGGCAGAGACTATGGACTACCGCTCCCGGTGATTTTCTCTCAGCTTTTCTTTAGACCTCGCTTAATCAGTTGGTTGATACATGACACTGCTTTTTAGTTAATCAGCTTTATTCCTTTTCTTATCTTGGTGTTATGTATAATATGCATGCTTTAATAAGTGTGAAACATCTGGTTGTTGATTCAGTTTGACTGTCTTAGGGTATGATTATGCGGAAGAGACCCAAACACAGTTCACTTTGTATCTATAGTTGTAGTGCTGGTTTACTTAGTGGGGGAAAAAGTTTTCTTTTTGCTGAAGCAGACTTGACCATATTGCAAAGCTGCTTATCGATATTGTGTAAATTCTTTCAAGGAAGGTGCATTACATCCTTGTGTTGGCGTCCTGATGGCAAGGCGATAGCTGTTGGGCTTGAGGACGGAACTATTTCATTGCATGACGTTGAGGTGAGCAAGGCTTTGCTTGTTTACTCTTAATGAAGCAGTCTTCCTAAATGCCATGGTATATATCTTGCAGAATGGAAAGTTGTTGAGAAGCTTGAAGTCCCACTCTGTTGCAGTTGTGTGTCTAAACTGGGAGGTGGAAGGGTGGCCACTTGCTGTATGTTTTATTCCTTTCATTGACATGCTTATGAACAAATAATAATTTTTTTGTTTCCAGTTCTTTCAAACAGAATATATTCATTAAAAAACAGTTTTAACCCACTTAAGCTTCTTCAGTTGCTATTTTCTGTTTGCGTTTACTCTTTTTTCCCCGCTTGGCCTTTTATATTCTCATCAGAATTATGGCTTCTAGGATGACCCTTGTAACTTTAGAACATATGAAGACCGTACTCCACGTTTCTTCCCTCATGCTCCAAGATGCCCTACAATGCCCGGGGTTGTGTCTGGTGATACTGGTTTCTTGGAAGACGGAGGAGATTCATATCAAGAGCTGTCTGATTCCTCATGCCAACGTTTCAACATTTTGTGCAGTGGAGATACAAATGGAAGCATATGCTTTAGCATATTTGGAGTATTTCCAGTAGGGGAAGTTGTAAGTCGTTCATCTGTTCCTCAAATGAAGATTTAAAGGTTACTTATGATTCTATCTTTGGTTAGATGATCGCGTTTTGGGTTTTCGTGCAATTGCTTTGGTCTTGTTCAAAGGCTGGTGTAGTATGCTGACCTGGGACATGTTTCATAGTTTTAACAACTTACTAGAGTTCATGGTTGAGTGATTGCCACACGATTTTTTGTATTTGAATGTGCACTATTTTATTGTTTGCTGATTGCCACACTATTTTTTGTATTTGAGTATGCACTATTTTATTGTGTGCTTCTCCTTTTTTCTTCTTCTTATCCTCTACTTATTGCAATGTAATATTCAGAATGTCCACAACTTTTGTGTTTCACTTCCATTTGGAGATAAACAGGCTACTTATTCCCTTTCAAATGCTTCAATTTACAAGGTACTTCCATTTTGTTGGACTTAATCATTTTTAAGTAATTTAAGCTAAAGATGATGCCATTCTTATATGCATGTCATTTATAGGTTGCTTTATCCAAGGACCTATGCCGCTTAATTGTTACTTGTTCAGGAAAATTAAATGCAAACATCGCTGAAGCAAGGGAGAATCTAGTTGATCAGTATGGTGTGCATGGTCTGCACAACTTAGTGCTTGATACTGCTATATTTTCTAGAAGGTAACACTTTTAAGAAACTAGATATTTGTTGGTTGTCTGCAGAATTGTACATCTTCGATTGGCTAATGGAGAGTTTCCTTCTTTTTCTCATCTTTCCCTATTTGTAATTTCTCATAAGATCTCAGCTGTTGATTTTGGCGGCACTTGTTTCTTGTAAGATATCTTGCAGTAGATTTTCTGATTTTTCTTTTGCCAACTGCAGGAAAAATGAACTTCATCAGTTAGCCCAGCAAGCTTCCAATATTGAGGAATTAACTGAAGTTATTAGAGCTTCATTATCAGTCATGTGCAAGCAGTGGTCTGATGCAATGCACACATTTCATGATAAGTTTGACTCTCTATCTACCCTGATAACTGACCATGGTACCTATGATAAAACTAGTTGTCAGATAATTTACTATTTTTCCTTTGTTTTCTATTGTCCAATTCACTAGTTCTGATCATTGTTTATAGCGATGGACTCATCCCCCCAGGAAGAATTTCTCAGTCTTTTATTTGGTGCTAGGACTAGTCCTCCAGTTCATCAATTTCTTGTTAACTCTCTTGGTGAAGCGGTATGTTGGGTTTTTACGTTGTTTTATTTTCCTGAAAGGACATATCAATTGAATGTTTGGCCAGTTTTTGTCAGTTTTTCATGATTATGCATTTCTTCCTTGGTGAAAGGCTGTAAAGCGTGTGGCAAAAGTTGTTTGTGGTGCTGCAAAAGAACTGAAACGCATAGTCCTTGATCATCTTCAGGTGACATACTTTGTTATTCTAGAGATGGTGTGACAGTTAAAAGTGATTGGTTCACTAATTTTCCTAGTTAGGTAACATCTGTTACAATAAAATGGATTATCAGTAGATCTGAGATTAAGGTTTACAGAAGCTGTAATGAGTGCTGCAATTCCACTTGGTGACAGTGAGTAAATTTAGTTGTAAATCCTGAAATTGTTTGTTCATTTTTCTACGCAAGTGCATAAGTAAATAACTTAATGAATAAACTATTAAGCACAAACAGAGCAATTTAGCCTAATCAGAGACTTGACATGATATGCAGACTCCATTAGCTCCTTGAATTTACTGTCTGCATGATTTTTCTATCCAAGAATCAGTGAAATGTTTGCAAGTTTATTGATGTAATTGTTTTTGTTTTGATTTCTAGGAACTACACTGTACTTAATCCTTGAATTCCATCATTTTTTGTGTGTTATAATAGTGTTTATGCAATGAAAGCATCTATTTTGTTGCTTTGATGTCTCTTCAACCGATTGGATTGCATTTGAAAATAAGCTTGCAAAGGGTTGCTAGGTACAGGAATACTTTTCAGAAAGGGGAAAAAAAGTTCGTTTAATTTTTGTTGCTTTCCAATCTTTTATATATGCTATTTTTCATTGGATAAGATAACTTGAGCATTGGTCTTGCTAGATATATAGCCAAAACATGCTGACTTGCATGTCCCTCTTCTTTCTATTAATCCATTACAAGTTATTCCACCTTAGTGATTTTCTGTGCACCTAATGTTATTTTGTTTGATGTGTTCCTTATAGCAAAGGGCCTGAGTGGAAACTAAAAGATACATATTCATTTCCCAGCCTGCTGCAGAAATTATTGGATTTAGGATGGGAGAACTGAGAGGTCTTTCTAGATGGCGTGCACGCTATCTAGCTATTGGATTGGATGAGATGCTCATCAATAATGCGACTGAAAAATCGGGTATGATGCTGGTGCAAGTAGAAAGGTTTATGAGGGTATTATCATCAGTGGAGCAGCAGGTAATGTAGATTATAGGAACTAAAAAAATTTCATGATTCAGAGCTGTTTGACAAGAAAATTATTCTTGTGTAGGACTATGGAGTTTCTCTTCAATATTTTGTGTGCTTATTTCTTTGCTCTTGAGCATAAGATTCAATTAGCAAACTAAGCACTGAGAGAAATTGATGCGAGATCTTGGGCATGGGATTCAATTGGCAGATTAAACACTTGAGGTTTGCTTAATATATGTGCCTTGTTGAGATCTACCTGCTGATCTTGATTTTAGGCTATGCCATGAGACATAACATTAGGATTTTGAGCTTGAGTACATACATATAAGGCACCTTGAAGAGCTGTCCCTATAAACATATTATGCTATCTTACTTTTCATGGGATGTATGTTTTGTAACCATATAAGGATAGGTGGCTTCCCTTTCAAATCATAGGTTAGATAATCAGCAAAATATGTGTTGTTCAACATGCTGCAGTGTGTTTTTTCTGGAAGAATGAATTGCCAAAGAAAAGATGATTATTCCTTTTCTTGAATTTGAACAATTTGTATGCTGAGACTAACCATTTTCCTTTTCTGTTTTCCTGTCATTGTCTTTCTTTTAGTTTTCAAATTTTTTTAATTGGCTACTTAAATGTATCAAGCTTCTAATGCAAGAGCCAAGTGATCAACTTCTGCCATATAATAGGTTTGTGTTTCAGGCTTTCATCTGATTAATCTGTTAATTTGCTTGCGTTCATGGTCTAAACTTTTATATGTTTGGCAGTGAACTTCTTGTCATATTCTTGAAGTTCCTCTATGACCAAGACCCAGTCAAACAATTGTTGGAACATTCTGAAATTGATCAAGATATTGATGTTGGCATGTAAGTTATCTATTTACCACAACCGACATGCTGTGTTTTTGAATTTTTGCTCTTATGCTTGAGTACAGCAGATTATATATTCTGCATTCTTAATTTCTTTGAAACTTTAGCTTAAAAATAAATTACATATTCAAATATAAGTGAAGTTGTTTATCTATTGGTGCCATTTTTTTTCTGAACAACTTGACACACTAATGTTTCAGAGAGACAATGCAAAGAGTCAAAGAATGTATTCAATTCGGAGGATTTTCAGATTCTGAGTATCTACAAAGGACAGTAGCTAAAGAATTTCAACAATTGGAGTCCGGGTATATCTTTAGTGATATATTTGTTGCCTAACTATAAATATGAAGCTTCTTGTAAATTGTTATGAATAATGGAAAACATGGTTGAATGTGCTTCAATTCAAAGGCTTTCAGTGGGAAGGAGACCCTAAATGTAATGGATCATTATTCAACAAAGGAAAGCATGTCATTCTCCTTGTGACCAATGGTTTTGACATTAGGTGCTATATGCAATTACATCATTTGTACGATTTAGATTGTCATGGGGTTGAATTATCACGCTTGCAGTTATAATTTGCATTTTTTTTCTTGAATCTTTGTGGAGGGCATATTACTTATCAGTTCACATGAATTGACTGATGTTCATTGCTCCACAATCTTAGCTTCAAAGAGGCTTTCATGACGCCCTTTGCTACAATCTCAAGGAAGATATTATGTGAAGATTTGCTGCCATTGTTTCCTATTCTTTCATCAGCATTAATGCCTGTGACAGTTCCTATGTCAATATCATATTTTGAGGTACTATTTTAATAGTGAGATTTTGTTGTTGTTGTCCAAAGTAATGCATCAGCAAATGGACATGTTTAGTCTGGAAATAGCATTGAGTTAACATCTTTTGCTTCAGGCGTTTAACCTCATTTCTATCCCTTAGACATTGAAGTTTGCATGCTCTAACTTGTTAATCCTTGCCAGGATGCCTCTGGATCTTTGCTACAGGCGTCTGAATGTGGTTTTGTTGACTATATATGCTTCCAAGTACCAAGTGAGGCTTGTGCAAAGAATGCAAATTTTGTAGGCATAACAAGAGGATTAATGCATGATTTCGGCAGCTTAAAGAATGGCTATACATCTTTGGAAACAGTGCTACTCTCTATTCCTCCTGGTTATCAGTGTGTGGATCTATCTTTATACAAGGTAAATTACCTGGATAGCCGACTTAGGTGTCTGTCTTCTTAACATCCTGTATAACCTGCTTTGCATACAACAGGATAGTCAAATTGTCATGCTGTTAAACGAGACAACTGATTCATCTGAAAGTGCTGGAAATGCTTGCATGATGATTGTGCAAGCTAGTGAGCTACCATTCACGTCTGTTTCAAGATCCACTTGTCTGGACCTGTGGAATTTGTATAAATTGAAGGTAGTTTTTGTGACCTTTATCCTAATTGACATTGCTTTGATGGAATAACTACCTTACTTAGCTATTCTCTCTGGATTTTTGGGTTTGTTATATCTGCCTCCTGTTTCCCATCACCCTAATATATATTTCATCAAGGTTCCATTCACAGTTTTTAACACTTTACCTGGTTTCATGGAGTTTCTGTTTCTGTGAACCTGTGTGCTTTTTCCTGATAAAGTTCTCTAGAATTGCACAGTTTTCTGTTGCAAGGTTCTCATTTTTCTGAATTTTTTGGGACTTAGGATTCTGTTGTGCATGTTCAACTGGGGAATGAAAAGGTCCGCAACATTCCTCACTCTGTTATTGCTCCATTAGCTGTTAGTGGTAGGTATTCTTAATTCTATTCTGAATTTATACTATGCTTTTATATTATTGGTAATCTATGGATAGTAGTATTGTTTGGGGCTTTTCGTGAGCTCATTGAGTTGATTGATCAACTTGATGCCAGTGTCTTTCAACATATACTGTATGAGTTCTCTTTCTCAAGTCACTAGGTGTTTCTAAGATATTGACAGTGGTACAAAAATTGTAGAGATTTAAATATCTTGAATCAATGCGATGAATCAAATAGTGAAAGGGTGCTAAGTATGTGATGAAGTGACATGGAAATTGTGAAATTACCGCACGATACTGTCTAGGTCACTGCTTCATGCCTTTCTAGTCGTTGAATGATCTCTATATTTCTAGCAGTCTAACTCCAGTTTTTATTTCAAAGAATTCTGTAATAATTAAGAACCTCTACAAAATTTTGATTGCAACAGCATCAAGAGGCGTAGCTTGTGTTTTTGCTGCAAGAAAACGAGCCTTGGTCTATATTCTAGACGAAGATGAAGAAGTTGCAGATGCAGAATAACTCTACATCCCCTCACCCTCCCCCTGCCTCTTTACAGAGAATTCATATTCCCTTTTCTTAACCTACTGCTGTATTATATTTAAATTTAATGATGTTTTGAGAATTTATCCGAGTAATGTAAAATTACTTTCCTTTCAAATAGAGTTTGATCCACATTTAAAATTTTTGGATCTTTGACAATGTATGGAATATACAAAAGAAGTGAATAGTCACAGAATATTATTAAATGTGTGAAATTAATACGATAACTATTTGTTAGAACAATTAATGCACATACATTTGATACCATCTTCACATTGACCATCAATTCTGGATATCAAGATGATGACGTGTGAATACTATCTCCATGTAATTTGAATGATTCTTGTCATAAGGTGCTTTAAGAATATCAGATCTCTATCATTAACAATTACCTTTCAGACTTCATGTATTATAAAAATATTGATACTATTTTATAAGTGGTGTATGGATGTTTTTTTTAAATATAAATGTTAATATTTTACTCAAGACTATCAACTACCACCAAAATAAATAATATTCTCTTTGAATTAGGTAATCCTTTAATGAAGTCCATAAATATCTTAGTTTAACACTCTTTAGGAATAATGAGGGTTGCAAGGATTAGGATAAGGTATAGGTTCAATTTTGCTCCTTTAGCAAGTGATACGTTAGCTCACATTATTTCTCACATGCCTTACTACGTAGGGTTCTTATCACACTTAGGTGTCTTCCTTACGTTGCAACATATGTCGAAGTAATCAATTTAACCTTTAATGATGCATTGTAACTATTTACTAGCCTTACTTGCTTTCCATCTTAGTAAGTGATCTCTTTATTCATAAGATATGGAAGGTGTAAAACCTTTTTGCAGTTTTGTTGATGACATCTTACATAACTTCACTATCCCAGCTAGTCCTCACTTCATTTAGGATTGGATTGTAGACTACAATATAGGGTGGGAAAGTCATATACAAGGAGTTATTGTCCATTTTACTGGTAAATTTAATACTAGAGCAGACATAACGTCTTACAATAATTTCAATTTTTATAGTCTATTTTTATTAAACACTCCTATTATTAAGGTAATGATGCTAATGTTTTAAGGAATTTCACCGATACTAAATTTTCTCTCATAAGTTAGCAAGTCATGGCTTTTAAAAGATAAAATCTTAAGCAAGAATTCTACAAGCTGTTGATCCTATTTTAGCACTTTTAGAATTTCAACGTCACTAGGATTAAACTTTATAATAACAGGTTTAGAGAAATCAAGTAAGGCTAACAAATTGGGTTAAACTATTGGCTTCTTTAAGTTTCTCAAATGCTAACTAAGCTTCTTCATTCTTAATGCTAACTGCTTTAAGCAAGAGCTCTCTCGCTTAATAATTCAGACATGTTCCTTTTCCTTGTAAGAATTAGATCTTTAGATTCTACTAGCTCCTCAGGAGCTCCCTACCCCAACTCTCCTACTTGTAAGGTCTCTCCTTTTTGTCTCGGTTCTTATAAGTAGGCTCTCCCTTAAACCCCCTTTCTCAATATTCTCCTCCCCTTTATAGTTCCTCGCTTCCAACTTTGCTTCCCCTACCTCTCTCGCAAACTGTATTCTTCTTACATCACTCTTTCCTCTTCCTTTCATGGTGATCTCGTAGCATATGTGCTCTTTAAAGGTCCTTCTCCTGCTCCCTTACCAGCCTTTTCATGTGTTCTTACCTCAATTCCTTATACAACCTCAATTGGTTCTAGTTCAACTTCAATGCTTGCATGTTTACCTGTTGTGCAATCAATTGGTTTTTCATCTACTACCTCACAACCTCTCCATTAGACTCAACTTCTAATGCCTTGGGAATCAAGCGCTCCTGGTGTCAAATGTTTGGTGATGGTTCACCGTTAAAAAAGCTCTCTTACTTTCCTCCTTTATTAGGTATATGAGTTGTCCGCCAGCTATAGAAATGCTTCAAACTGGATCTTCCAAATGGTCAACAACTCTAGTGGGACATTTTGTTGACAAGATACTAGCATTTCCACTGATGCATACATGGTCATACAATAATTAGAAGAAGACAGGGATTAAGAATACTCTTATTAATGATGATGACATATTATTATTTAAGATCGATAATGAAGCCAACTTCCTAAGAAATTTAGAGTTTGGTCTATGCCACATCAACAGTAAACTAATCATTTTCTAGAGATAGAAACCAAAAATGGAGATCGAAAGACACAAAATGAGGAAAGTGCCAATATGGGTAAATATCTATTATATTCCTATTGAATACCCGTGTACTATAAGATTAAGTTACTTGACTATTTCTTTAAGCAAACTCGCTTTTTTTGGATAAAACATTACTTCTATAAAGAGAATAAGGTATTCGAGGAATTGTTTTAGGATAGAAATGGATATAGACTTACATAGATTCTATAAAAAGCACCTAAGCAAGATCAATAATAATTTCCTTCAACTCTTAACTTCTCTTGTTAATCCTCTACAAGTACCCTACCAAACCTTAATTTACCTAACTCTTTAAGAGGTAACTTTCTCTTCAAAAAGTTTTGGAAGTTTATGCCAACAACGGTTCAAAATAAAGTAGAGGAAATGTAATTAGATGTTCCACCTTTAATGAATCAAACATAGATACTACTGTTATGTTATTACAGCAATTAGATTAGAACTAAAAGGAAGAGCTTTAGCAGATGAACCTCAAATTGCCTATAAGAAAAGGCTACACTATGACAAAAACGACATACGGTTACAGGTGATAGGTGCTATTAAATATGAATGGTAACACTAATGAGTATGCTATGACAACCCATGTTACTAAAGATATGATGCTTTAGTAACAGTTTTGACATGTTATTGTCGAGTTTAATAT
>JAOTBA010000002.1:22370620-22385965 GCA_025629845.1 Erythroxylum squamatum | reverse complement strand
ACATTATTGGTATTAATACAGAAACCCAAGTTACAAACCAAACATCATTTTTTATACCCATTCCTATTCCCATTCCCTTCTACTATTACACCCGTACCCATTCCTAAACCCGTGCTCAAACCAAACGCCCGCTAAGATTTCAAGTATTAAGATGTTAAAAACGAGAGTTTGTGCTAGTTTTGATAATTTATTTAAAATTATGAATTAAAAACTTTTGTTTCACGTTATTAAATATTTGATTTGTAATTATCGATACCAAAGATGGAAAGAGTGGAGTAAGAGAAACCACAATCTAAGTCATAATCGTGTCTTGCTTTTTTTTAAAGAGAAAGTGTTTTATTTCCTATTTATTTGTCACTTATTCCTCACAAAAAATCTAAAACTCATGTTTTTTATTTTGTTCCCACGTCTTTTCAAATTCTCCTTCCAATAGATTCCCGTCAATGACGAACATTACAAATGAAATCACCCGTTCGCTTGTGTTGTTAGTTCATCTTATCCACACATTTACGTGAATCTCACATAGATATATAGATGAGATAGACTGAAACAGAGTTAGAACAGCACGAATGACACAGGTAATCACATCCCCTGATATTATATTCACCAACAACTTACGCGGCCTATATGATAGCCAAAAAACTACTTACATTTACATGACCGAACACAAATGTTAGCTTTCAGACTACAAGGAAACAACATACATATCATTTTCAGGTGAATTATCAGCTGGCTACTTAAAGATCGTTAGAAGTTGAACTAAACGGCCCGTAGCTTGTAAGCTGACGGCATCATTTCATTATTCACAACTGTAAGAACTAATCCCTTAATCTCAAATTCTAGTAATACATAGATTATTATCCCATTGCTAAGCTCACAATTAGGTCAACACCTGGACTTTAACCATCTCAGTGGATGCCCAGGATTATATAGTGCTTTAGTAAAACACCTTGCTTGAATTGGCACTGCATCTTTACCTGCACCTTCATGTTTAAAGAGCAACGAGTAGAGATATAGAGTGGATTAGATGAGATTTTTTATTGTATTAGAAAACAAATTATCTTCTGTAGAAGCTCCTCAGGTCCACATGTTACAGGCCCTCAAAATTTCGATTGCTTATGTAGAAAATTGGTTAAGTGACAATTAATTAGGGGTGGAAGCGTGTTACCATCAAAGCCAGCTGAGTGTGTTGCCATGGGCTTACCGGTCAAGACTACGACTACGAGTCATCTAATTCAACAAGCTGTGCCCGCCTCTCCGCAGCCTTCTTCCTAACAAAAATGCCCCACCTCAGGGCTGCTTTGAGCTTCAGCCATCCAATGACAGCTTTGCCTGATGAGCGAGATGGATCATCGCCAAAGCTATAATTTGGAGACTGGGAGGCCATGTCATTTGAGCAGTAAGGGTACCCATCTTCAGCGACATTCGGGGTAAGACATTGACCCCCACCGTTAAAGATGTGCAGAAGACGTTGCATATCGTCATTTTCAAGCATCTCATTACTTCTCATACCCATGTCCGCCTCCGGGAGTAAGTCCTCAGGTGCCTCATACGAAGTAAGATTTGATGTTCCAATATGCTGGAAGCCTGAAGTACATAATTGTGGTTGACCAAGAGCTAGCAAATTGTCACTCCTTGTATACTGTGCCTGCCGCAAGGTCAGTACTAATGGGTTTTGTGGAGGTATTGAAGAAGCATCATACTGAAATGGCATGTTGAGGTTTTCCTTCTGTGACTGCCTTGGGAATCCCAAACTATGATTATACCCTGATACGAAGGAAAGAGCATTGGGGCAATCAGCAACCAAAAAATATGGAGAGGCTCTACCAACAAGAATGTGAAAAGCTTTAGAGCAGACATTGAAGCACTAGAGAGACAATCTTCCTAAAGGTAGAAGATTGAAGAACATTAAGCATCTTCTACTTCCTATAGTTGCCATCATAGTATCAAGATCGTGTACATGGAAAACATACCTCCAACTGCTGAACTGGGGTCCATAGTAGGGTGCTCTAAATGGACTTCAACAGAATCAGTTGGTACGGCAATTTGATGACCACATGAATTTGAAAAATTTTGTTGACCACTTGGAACATCAACATTGGAAACGATATTGCTCCCGTTCTGCTTGAAGTCTGTGAATGAGTTGCCATCATACTCTACAACATGAGCCCAGTTTTCATAAGCCTGTTTTACCAAGCTGTCCACATAGACCTGAAAGAGATGAAGCATTTGCAATTTCTGAACCTCCATCCTCATGGTAACGAGCGATAAGGTAAGATTTTGGAATGTATTATTTTTCTCAGTATAGATATCTTCAGCTGGAATTTGTTGGGTTTCCTTAAAATTCCTTTTTTATGCATTTAATATTGTCGACCTTGATTTTAAGACTGGGTGTAAACCAAAATTTCTTTCAAAGAAATACGGAATGCAACAAGAATTTCAGAGAAAGGAGCTGGTGAACACAATAACTTTAACAAATACTGGAATGGAGGATTAGCTACCTTTTGACTGTCAGAAAGGGAGTCGACTAAGTGGTACTGCCCGTTAACAATTAAGCCACTAAACTCACAGATATTGTTGAAAACAACAGCCACATTTCTTTCATCACCGGGGTAATAGACATAAAGTTTTCCACTCAGAGCACAAGTCTTTGCATGGTCTATAAGAACATCCCACATCTTATTTGACATGCCACTTCCCAGAATCTGTACAAAACGATGGACAATGAATTTCGAAACAATAACAGAAGTATTGAAGAGTCTGATTGACAAGCAAGCTACATTCTTACATGCCGCAATCTTTGTGCATCTTGAACTTCAAATCGCAGAAAGTCTTCAACAGTGTTTATTCCAGCCTTATTTAGCCTCTTATGAAATGAACCATCTTTACCAATCTTCTCTAATCTCCAAACTTCATCATTTAGAGCAGGTGGATAATGTTTCTTGTACACTGCAAGGTCAAAACACATCATCTTTAGCATCTTCCAAAAAACATGATATTTCTTTAAATCAGTTCTAGCTACTGCTTACATTCTCCTCTATGATCCTTAACAGTGAAAGCATCTGTTTTTGCCTCTCTAATACGAACGGCTTCGGAATAGCCGGATGCAACCTTCAATCCTAGTCTGAACTTCCTGCTTCTTATCCAGCTGGAATTGTCAGTAAACGTCAGCTCGCCTAGAGTTCCTATGCCTCCTTTCAGTGTCACTTGAAGATCCCCAGTAAGAAGGGGCCTCTTTCCTTCGCGTTCTTTCACTATATGAGAATCAAATTCTTCTCGAGTCCAATTATCATTATCTTCATTGTTGAAATCACCTTCAAGTACAACAACATCTAGTTTCACTGCGGATTCTGGACCAGATGTGATAATATGGCCTGTGTTTGCATCAACCAACACAATATGGATAACAGCACCCTGTTCCCCTTCTACTTTACCACCAGTAAAGAGAGGCAGGGACAACCTGGACCTGAACTGCAACTGCAAATTTCTTCCATCTGTTCCTTCTATCCGTTTGGGAGACAATCTGCATCTTTTAAACCATCAGCATAACAACTTATCACGCAAAACGCAAGCAATGAGCTTGATCAACAAAATGTAGCAAAGGGATGCACAATTGACATGCAAAGCCTTTGTTAATAAACAGGGAACAGTGAAATTTCCCCATATCCCATGTAAAGGCTGCATAACATGAGTGAAACAGACTAATTGAGAAACAGAAATAAATTTGACCTTAGGCCAACTAAGAGAACTGTGTATATTATTGAACAAAAGTGATGCAAAAGAACTTATAAACGAAATAAAAGAGGACAAATTAGTCTAAGTGCAAGCTTTAATTTGGTAAAATGAAGAATAGGACTTGAAGTGACAGTAAGGGCAACAAGAGCTTAAAATTACTTTATGCTAAAGTTTTTCCTCGTTATATAAGATATAATAATAAGTTAGATATTTTTCTAATTTATTTAAGACTCAAGCTTATTTAAGAATAAAGAATCCTTAATAGAATAAGATTTAAGTTTGTTCTGAAAATTTTAGTTGGAATCCTTTCCTGTTAGAATAAGGATTCTAAGAACTTTTATAAATGTACATGTACTCAACCCTTTAAGAAGAAGATATCCTGATTTTTTTCTATAAATTTGAATTTTTAATTAGACCCTAGAAGTGATTCCTAATTTCTTACCCTCAATTACTTGTTTATCACACTATAATAACAACAATATTCCAGTAAAAATCCCACTGACTGCAAAGTCTGAAAAGGTCCAAAAGCACGATGTCTTATTCCTAACAATTAGAGAGGTTGTTTACCTAACTAGATTTCAGCAATTTTCACCTGAAAGTTCAGCGACTAAATCCCTAAATTCTAACCATATCAAACCCTAAAATACTAGCCTAAATTTACAACAATCAAACCTTGAAAACCCAGCTATACCAGATACGAAATTCCAGCATTCCAAGCTGAAATTCAGACCAGAAATCTAATACCTGAAATCTGATATTTCAGCAGCCAAACCTGAAATCTGATATTTCAGCAGCCTGACAGCATTCAACAGTTAGTTTTTATGTTTTAGCTACTAGTTGGAATTTTTTCTATTTGTCTTACATCAAGAAATCAGATCTATCATCACAGCATAAATTGTATAAAAAATTGAGAAGCAAAGAAACCCATGATCATGCATGGACACGATCATCTTAGCAAGGAGTATGGTCAATTGCTTGGTAACTCGAGGTATGCCGAGAAGTGAACCCAGCTTCAAGTAGAACAAAAAGTGCAATGGGACCAACAATATATCAAGCCTCTAACATATCCCAAAAGGAAAAACCCTGATATGAAAATATAATTCCACATCCAACCAACACTAGCAGACAAAGCTAAATACAAAATCATAAGTTCCATGGTAACATTGTTGAGCACTTTATTGGTAATGATGACAACAAGTGTCAATGTCAGGTACAAGGATGTGCCCTGTAATGCTGTAATAGAGTCCAATAACTTGAGAAATCATAATATCTAACCTTAGAAAACAAAGAAAGAGTTGAAAATGAAGTAGTGTACAACAACAACAATGTCTCAATACGAATCTTGCTGAGAGGTATCCAAAAGTATGCAGTCAGACTATTTCTGATAGGCTTATAGAAAAAAGATATTTTTAAATAATTGAAAGAAAACAAAAATGTACTACAAGCAAAAAAAATTTAAACTAATTAAAAAATACAAAGATGGAAGAAAAATATTCAAAAGACTTATTTAAAAAAAAAAGTGAAATACCAACATATTAAATAAAAAAGTTCCTTTCAAACTGAGTCGCTAGAAGCATACCCTCCACTTAGCAAGGCAGGGGCTAATTTTGCAAAGGCACGCTCCACTTCCTCGCTAACCTGCCCAGCATTAGCATTTAAAAACCCAAGTCAACAATTGAACGCACGTTATCCATGAATATTTAAAAAAAAGGGATTACGTAAGCGTTCTAACTTACAACTCTCCTCATAATAGGCTCAAATGAAGAGCAAAGTTTCTGAAGAGCGTCAACTCTGAGAGCTTCAAACATCACGCTGCAACAAAATTTAAAAGATAAAAGAAATTAGATAGCATCAAATGTTTCATTTGAAGTGAATAACAAGTAAGGCCAAGCAGGCCTTAAATTCAACACAGTACTGATATAGGTGCAATATTGAATTTTTTTTATTTTTTTCTGTTTTAGTTTATATTTTTTTCAAATAAAAATAAAATTTTTTGGTGACGATAATAAAACTTAGGAAGTGTTTGGTTGACGAATTTTGGAAGGATTCAATGAATATAGAATGAAAAAGAAGTGGTTGGTTATATATTATCATTATAGGGACAGTATTATGATATCCAACTTTTAGGTATCTCCGTACCCCTCAAGGATAAGAGCAATGTCAATCATTCATGAGTGATACCCCCTTCATCTTTTTTTTAATCTTTTTATAATTAAATATAATTAATTAATTACAATATAATTAATTAAAATAATATTATAATATAATTAATTAATTATACATTTTCTCTGTTTTAACAATTAAATATAAATAATTAAAATATATTAAAATTTGATATAAAACAAAAATAAACAAACTTTTATTTCTTAATATTTTTAACAAACCAACTATTATCGATGGTGATGGTAATCATTCATTTGTTCTAACCAATCATTATAATTATAATGATTATATCCACTCTTATTCATTTCGGTTCTATTACTATTACTCACTTAAATAATTTACTTTCACATTTTTAATTTTTTTAATTTAATTACAAAAATTAAATAAAGCTATTAAGTAATGCATAATTTTTGTTAATAATTAATATATTAAATAATTAAATAGTATATATTTAGTTGACAATAAAGTAGATTATGAAAAAAAGATAAAAATTTCTTTTCGTAAATTTCATAATTTTAAAAAATTAGAAAAATCTAAAGCCAAAAATTTAAAGACACATTTTTATTAAAATTAAAAATTAGAAACAGCCGCTTTCGACTTATTCAGAATAATATTAGAGTCAATTTTGATGGGAATTTTTCATGTATGAAAAAAATAAATAACACCTCAGGTAGCAATTCTAAGTTGAGTTGCTCGTCGTCGTTCTAGTACAAACCAAATGACGTAACAGGACCCAGTACACAACCTGTTAGTGTTTGTTTGGAAAAGCTTGTATCCGAAAGTGTGGTTAAACAAAGATGAACAAAGCTGCTACTTCTCTTAAACACAAAAATAGGTTAAAGCCGCAGCTCAGAAAAGTTACCAATTTACTTCATCTTAACAGAGAGCCGGAGAAAGTTAAAGTTGCAAGTGTACCTAGACAAAGCAGGGCGTTTCCTAGTAGGCTGTCCTTCTTCACCGGAGGTGGAGTCGAAACCTCTCTTCTCCGACGGCGACATGTTATTCGATCTCTCAATGTACTTGGTTTGCATGTTCACTCTGTCTTAGGTTATAATTACCCAGAAAATGTATTACAAAACAAACAAAGACACAAAAAGTAAGGAACAAATCATTACTTGGTCATTTACCAGAGTGAGAGAGATAGACTGTTCATAAGGGAAGAACAGGAAGGAGAAGAAGCAAAAGCAGAGAATAATACACGTCCTAGGAAAAGGAGGGGACAAAGAAGGAAAGCCGAGAGAAAATTGGGTTCCATCTGAGAATCTAAGAAGTTTCCGCGAAATGTCTGGGAATTTTCGGTGGTTGAGACTGTTTTATGGTGACTGCACTAAAGTCAGGGACAGTCACAGTAACTCTTTATTCCCTACTTGACGATGATGAAGACGGCATTTTGTGACGGGGGGACATGTGCCATTGGATTAGTTGAAAATCTGTTTTTTTTCCAACGATTAAAAAAATAAAAACCTCAAATATTACGTGTAAAATTTTAATCCTCTAATTTTTTAACTTTGATTTTTATTTTAATAATTTGTTGTTAAAAAATAATTAGTTTTATAAATTAATAATTTTTATAAATTAAAATTAATTAATTAAATTATAAACTACAAACTAATATGGAAAAAGTCAGTGAAGGAATCAAATCCTCAAAATTAAGTTACAATTGAATTTCAAATTTTATAGTTTCCAAAAATCTATTTAGCGTCTCTTTAGTATAAGACTTATACTAGTAGAGTTTTTGTCGGTAAAGTTTTTTTCTATGGATCTTTTCTGAGAAGAACTTTTCTAAGAAGTCAGTTGACTGTTTGACTATCATTCAAAAAAGAAATTTTTTGAAAGAGCTTCATACAGTAAACTGTCTGACAACATAAAAATAAAAAGTACTTTTAATTTTAACAATATTTATTTGTAATAAAAATTATATATGCATATAAATATTATTTAAAGCATATTAAACAATATGCAAAACACAATATATTAACTATTATATATTTTTAAACCATATGAAACATAAATGAAAATATATCTAACCAAATCTTTTATATGGATTATAACATAATAAATTAATATCAAAAATAAATATTAAAATATATAAAAAGTTAAATAATATTATATAAATCTCAAAATAAATTTTCAAGTTGGGTAAGTAGTTAAATACATAATAAACGGAAAGATAAGTTTGTGAGTATTGTCGGAATTATGTGTAAGCATAAGGATAAAAGGGATTAAAAATAGACCCATTAATTGATCTAAAAATCTACCTGAAAAAGTTATTTGAGAATTCTTTTTTAGAACCTCCAAATTTAAACTTCTTAAAAAGTTATATTTTAGTTGTCAAAAAAGTCATATTTATTAAAAAAGTACTTCCTTATTTTATAAGTAAACACTCTTTTTTTTTTTAATACTTTTGAAGTAAAAAAAAAGTGTTGCAGTTAGTACGGTATGGCAAAGATAATGCATTTAAGCAAATCGTCGGCAGCCACATTTGTTTGCTAAAGGAGAGGAAAGAGAGAGCAAGTAGTAAAGTGGGAATAGGTGGATCACCGGACTGGTTTGATGTAGAAGTCATAGCTGGACTATATTGGTTTGTCATGGAATATTCATCTTCGCGTGGAAGGCAAAATATTGAGAAAAGGAAGTGTTTGTTCTATTGTCATGTCGGCTAATATATGTATTTGTTCGGCGTTCAGTTTGCGAAGGATACACCAAAACGATCACTAATTTTAAGATATAACTTGAGAAGAATTCTGACAAAAAAGAAGAAGATTTACGGGATATTTGGAAATTTTTGAATTGAATTCATTAACGAATTAGATTCAATTATATTAATAAAATTGAATTGAATTTAATTTACACTGTTTAGAACAAATTCGGCAATATTAGAAATGAATTCATTTACACTGTTCAAAATAAGAATGAATATAGTGAGTAATGAAAAATAAATATTATTATTATTATTATTATTATTATTGATTAAGAGGAAGGAATGATTACTATTACCATTGACAGTAGTTAATTTATAAAAAATATTAAGAAATAAAAATTTATTATATTTTAATTAATTAATTAACCATAATTTAATTACTTATATTATAATTAATCAATTACAGTATAATGATTAATTAAAATATTATAATTAATTATATTGTAATTAATTAACAATATTTTAATTAATGAATAAATTATATTTTAATTAATTATACTGTTGTCAATTAATTATTAATAATATTTTAATTAATAGTCTTTGTAATTCAATTAAGTGAAGCACAAGAAAGTGAGAAGTAAAGTAATCCAAAGAATGAAAAAACAAAGAGTAAGACGCTACTTTTGAATGACACAGAGTGATTCTTGATAAGAAATACATGACAAAGAATTATACTCAATAAAAACCTACAATAAATATATAAACTTTGATGAATGTCTGGTTATAAACTTATAGCAAATAACAATTTTCCTCAAGCTTCAATGTAATTGAATTCTTATGCTTGGAGGAATGAATTCAATTTATAAAAGAGATGAATTAATTACATGCATGAATTGAATTCATCTAATTTTTGCGTTTTCAAACAGCTGTTTTGAATTCAATTCACTCCTTTCCAAACACCGGATGTTGTCAATAAAGGCCCTTGGCGTGTTGTTAATAAAGGCCGCTGGATTTGGTGGGGATCGTGGGGCATCGTCACAGACTCACACTTCCGATAGTTGAACCGTATACATATTAAATAAACTACCTTGTAGGGTAACTAAAAATGGTTTCGCTTTCCATCATCAATGCTCTGGTCTGTGACTTTACGTACAAGTGGAGGACTTAACCATCAAACCCATGTGTGGACGCTCCAGGAAATTTGAGAACGTGCAACTATGTGAGAATAATACCATGACACCCACGAAGAGTCCCTCCCTACGATTGCTTGAATGTCACGCGCCTGATTACAAAACACCTCTGCATCGATTTTCTTAATTTTTAAAAAATAAATTAATTACAAGGACTTACTCCGTCCTATATAAAATAAAAGTCGTTTTACAGGGATACACACTTATTAAGAAAGTTAATGAAATATTTGATATACCCTTATTAATTACATGTTGAAGTGCCTTGAAAATATAATCTGTGTAATTAAGATGCGAGAGAAATTAAAGGATAATTTTGGAAGTGAAATCATAATCATGCTTAAAAAGTTACGAACGACACTTATTTTGAATAATTAAAATTCCTCTAAAACAACTTTTATTTTGGATAGGAGGGAATAGTTGTTTTAATTTCTTGTTTTCTTTTTCTTTTTTGGTTCTATGAAGTCAATTTTTTTGTTTTTCTTTTAAAAGAACATTAACTAATAATTAAAAATAATTATATTTATCGTGTAATATTTATTTTAGTGAAAAAACTAAATCTTTTAAACTTCACATGAAATAAGAAATAGTCATCTAATTAATTTATATTTTATATGATACTTCTTAATAAATGTTAATAAAATTTTCTTATTAATTTATCATTAATAAATAATTAAAATTTAATGATTTCAAAATAATTCAATTTTAAATGAATTGATTACAATATATAAAATGTAAATTATTTTAAAATATTTGTATCTCTTAAAATATTGTATTAAGAGATGACAAGTAGAGATTTGATCAAATTAGAGCATTATTTGTCAAATCCACAAAAAATTTGACAAATTATTATAGTGGAGAAGGCGAGATCACGCCTAATGTCAAATTCACCCTAAAAGTTTCAATTTAAACGGGAGACTTATTTCCATCTCTATTATGTAGGGATTTGGATGGATTTGTTTATAGAGGAATATCTGCAATATTGAAAGAAATTAATTTTTTGAGTAGACAAAAGAGGGAAAAAAGTCACACATCTTCATAATTTTCTTTTCATTTTTCGGTGTGTTTTCTCTTCATCTTCCATCTTTTTATCTATTTTTTCGTATTGAAACAATAATAATAAGTGGCTAAATCTAAATATTTTGATTTAAGGAGATTCAAAATTCTAGTTGTAACCTTGTAAGGTTTTCTTTTAAACTTAGATTTTATTTTAATTCAAATATTTCTTGTTTTGTGTTCTTTTATTTCATGAATAATCAACATTGATTAATCTAACAAATTAATTTGATGCTAATTATTCTATAGCTATCTATGAATTCAGTGATATGTAATTGTTATGAAAGATTGGTACAAGTAGTAAGTAGATTATTTATGAAATTGCATAATTAACTTATGAAAAATAAGAAAACTAAATTGAATGGTTGTAGCTATCTTAATTATTTAATTTAAGGTTTAGTTTTTTTTTACTCAGTTTATTGCCATCATTTTATTGTTATGAAATGATATCATAATCAATCAATTGATGGTAAGTTTTGGATTGAATGTTGAGTTTAAACCGACTAATTTATAAAAAAAATTGACACTTATTATGAATATTTACTTGAATTATGAAAATTGTTCTTTTTAGATCAATGATCAAAGTTATAATTGGATGAGATCTTTCCTATGAATCATTATTAAGTACTATCGAATTTATCACTTTAATACTTAGTTGATTTATGTCGATTCATTGTTAAATTTAGTTTATTAGTGAATTAATTATAAAACCCTACCTAACCCCAAATTTATTTTTTCAGTTGAAATTAAGAAACTAACTTTCAATTCTCTTATGATTCGACCTGATTATACAATTATAGTGAATCATAACTAATTTTGAGGGCTTCGATAACCCCATCACCATTACTACTTATTTCTTCTCTTATATGGATTATTTTAATTCCTATTCCTTTCTCTCAAATCTCTTTTTTGTTTTCGTTGTTGATAATGCTTCTTCTTTTGTATTCTATATATGTTATAAGTTTTCCTTAACTTTTTCAGTTCTACAAATTTTTTATTTTACGTTACTTAAACCTTTGGTCAATCTCTGAATTTGTTTTTCTCTTTTAGTGAATCTTATATGCACATATAGAATATTTATATTTAGATTGGTCTTACCCTCAACTAATTATTTTCTTTCTATCAAGATTTTTGTTTGAATTTTACAACTTTCAAAGTAGGTACTTATATTATCTACTCTTTTTCATTATTTCTTTTATTCTTAAGGAAGTTATTTATTTTATTCATTTTTGGATTGCCCAAAATAATTCTTAAGCTTTAGAAAACCCAAATGAGATAAAAGTGGGGGATTAACAAAGTGAACTTTAAAATTAGGTTTACAGTTTATATGAGGAATGAAGAAAGATTTGATGTTGTTAAACTTCATATAGATTGGGAAGGCATAAACTAAAGCCATTTTTCTTGACATATTTATTATTCATTGTTTATTTTTCTTTGTTTATAAATTTAGACTTGGGCACATCTCAACCTTATAACTATAATAATAAAGAAAGGTTAGACATTAAAAGCAACATCTTAAAAACATCATTGATGAACATATTAGAGTATGGTATTGGAAATGATAGAGCTAATTAAAGTTTGGATTGATTTATCTTCATGTTGACCCATTACAAATAAGTGCATCAGTTTGTAACCACCTTTGAGGGTAGTGAACCATTAAATAAGGTTATTTATTTCTCAAACAAAAATGTAGAAGGTGACTTGACTGACCAATTCATATTAACAAAAGACATTCATCCTTAGTTCCTCTAGGTTTACTTGCTCCCACTATGGAAATGAATAAAAAAGACGTCGGATAGATGATGAAATATTATGTTTGATTTCATTAATGGTTAAAGTAATTAAAAAGTGAAATTGAATAAACAACTACCTTTTCTAAATATAGTCAAAAGAATACTAAGATAAATCTTAAAAAAAATGTAATAACGGGTATAGTGATTGCCAATTAAAGAATATTGAAACAATATATGAATTAAGGGTGAGATTGAAGAATTTTAAGAATTTTCTCAAAGAGACTAGAAACTATTCTAACTCGTAGAGTAGTAACAAGTTAATGTTATAAATGAATTTTTGGATAATCTATTTAAGGTAGAGCCCTATTTTTCTTATTGATATATATACTATTATAATTTCTTCTACTATACACTTTTCATCATTACATATATATCTATATACACATACATATAAACTTTAAAAAGTGATGCAACAAATTTTTAGACATATGCTACATTTTTTGAAATGCGACTGTAGTTGGCTTGCATGCACATCCATTAATTAAATAAAATCAAATAACAAAGATGATGGACATAGAATCGATGTTGATGAATTTTCTTCGTCAATAATACAAAAGATTAAGTTGCAAGTTCTCCTTTTAAAGAAAGAAAATTCCATAAAAAGGAAGTTAAAGACTACATATTTTAACATTCTCAAAAATGTCTTGGTTATAATTGATGAGTAGTTGAAAATAAGGATATATCACATGCAAGGATGATCTTTCTCTTTGGTTATATATTAGGCCAAGTGATGTTATAACCTGTAGCTTTGAAGATTGCAACATATACTACTAATATATCTATTCCTAATGATATTAGTAAGTTAATAAAAATGTAAATTGAGCAAAAGTGATGAAAGGGTGAAAAAATGAGCAAAGTGAAACACATATAAAATTCAAATAAAGAGCCAAGAATAAAAAAAGAAAGAAGGAATCAAGTATATTAAGTTTAAGTAAATCATTTTAATCTTATTTTAAATATTTCAATGAATTAGAAACTCAAACATTGCATGATTATTTTTACATAGGCAAATAATGCTTAAATAATTTCATAATTAAGAGAAAATTTATTTCAATCTTTAAAGAAAGTCATTTGATCTTCAAACAAACTTTTGAGAAACTTTTAAAATTATTTTATATCAAGTTTTTGTCAAAAATGGGTTTTTTGTTAATGGTTAACGTATGTTAGGTTTTTGGGTATATTAATCAAACAAAATCTCCTAGAAGAAAGTTAGGTTTTTGGGTATATTCATCAAACAAAGTCTCTTAGAAGAAAGTGAAAATATATATAGTAGGTTCATAACTATAGTGATTGATATATTCGTTGACTAGTATGTTGTATCAGTTGACCAATATGAAGTAAATCACTTGTTATTATAGAATTCACGTACAATATACAAAATACATAAGAAAGAGAGTTGAATTGTGTATTCTTTTCGTAAATACAAACCCCTTTGATATTTCTTTGAAAACGAACTTTTTCAAACTCTTAAATGAATATAAAAAATGTTTATACAAAAATATCTACGTAGTTAAATCGCAAATAACTTCTATAAACTTATTTAAGAATAATAGAAATTAAAGTAAAGAGTTAGAAGTAAACACGACGGTTTTTATACTGGTTCACCCCAAACCTTGGGCTACGTCCAGTCCTCAGAGTTCGTCTAAGATTTCACTATACTTCTCCAAAATTACAAGTATTCTTTTCTCTCTTACAGAGCCTCTTACACAAGTATTCTTTTTGCTTCTTAGCGTCTTCAGGCTTTCAACCTTTTCTTTCTTTCACTAGAAAGATATTGCGAACTTTTTGTTACAGTATAGTTTGCTCTCGTATATCGCACTCTGAATACAAACTTTTTCTATGTAAGTAATAGCTTGAAAGCTTAAAGATCAAAAACTAAAAAACTAGTTCAGTCTTCGACTACAACCTGTATTTATAACCTTCGTCTCCAACTGCTTCTTGATAATTGCTTCTTATTTCTTGTAGAAACCGTTATTCAGTTGAATTCTGTAACTAACTCCAACTAACTAACTGTCCGACGTACTGGAGTACCTCCATCTCTGTATCGTCTGTATTTTTCTCTTCTTCTGTGTTTTGCACTTCTTCAGTGTTTTCCATGCTTCTTCTGTGTTTTCGCTTCTTCTATGTTTTCTGCGCTTCTTCTGTGTTTTCGCTTCTTCTGTGTTTTTACTTCTTCTGTGTTTTTTCGCTTCTTCTGTCTTTTGCCGCCTCTTTTGTCTTTTTACTTCTTTTGTGTTTTGCTGCACTCTTAACACACTTATCAAAATAGTTCATTAATTTCTAATATTATTATTATTTGATTGTCACCAAAATTAATTGACGTGAAGTCATCTTGACTTAACAATCTCCCCCTTTTTGATGATAACAAATGATCATAATTTTAGAAAGATAAACAAATATTATTTAGATAACGAATAAGAAGACATCAAAAGAAATACACATGTGAAAAATGTAATCAATGTTATCTTCTTTTTCTTGTCTCTGGTCTCCCCATATACTTTCTTTCTTCTGCTTCTGCTCTTCTCCTATCTTTCTTCTGCTTCTTCTCTTCTCCCCATATTTGTTATTAATTAAAAAGAACTTTATCGAAGATGCTTCATGATTTCAGAAAACATTCGTTGCATATCAGTGCGGATCAACTTGAGCTCTTTTTCCAAAGAAACTCATAAATGAGCTACTTCCTTAAGTAGATAACCCACTGAGTCACGCAGATCATCAACCTTGTCATGAATTTCTTCAATTTCCTTTACCAAGGCTTCATGACTCCCCT
>JAOTBA010000002.1:22359316-22370520 GCA_025629845.1 Erythroxylum squamatum | reverse complement strand
TCCAGAAAAATTCCTATAATTCCCGTAAAATGTAAAACACACAATGGACCACTCCAATAAATTTTTAAACACAATTTTCACATTATTCACAATACAATTCAGTCTAGGCCCAATACCGGGAAATAATCATGAATGCATTTACAGTTATTTTTCATGTGCAAAAATTCACTGTTGACCAATACCAGTATGCATGACATTTTCCAATTCGTCCTAATCACTCTCGACCTTCGCCACTTTACTATTTTACCCTTCCCGTTGAGGGTGGGATGTTACAATCTTGACTTAATACAATATGTTTATATAGTTAACTAATATAGTTTGAAACATAACATGTCATGTACCATAAGTTTGTAAAGTTACTTTAGTTAATCTACTGATTGATACATTGGTCGCCAATACTACATATTAGTCGATCAATGTGTCGATATGACCCATCAATATGGTTTGAAAGGCAACAAAATTATGTATTATGAGTTTGTGTTAATGTTGGTCGATATATTAATTTACCAATATGGCATATTGGTCGTCTAATAACATCTAATTTTATTTTTAACTACTATTTTAGATTTTTTATGTATATATAGACTACATATGAGTTGTGAGAGATAGTTTGGTACACTAAAGAGTTATTAAGAGCCTTAAGAGATTAAACAGTCCATATGTATGTTACATAACACATATTGAACCCTTGTTTATTGATATAAGCAAGAGAAGGAGTTTTTGAGTTATATAATTATTAAAACGGAAAATTTTCTTAGGATTTACTTTGTTAGGGTTCCTTTTGACCTTGAACAATATTTGTAAAAGATTACTGATCACCTGTAGCAAAGCAAGACAATTGTAAGGATTCCTCTTTATATAACAAAAGAAATGTTGTATAGAAGGTTACTATTCACTTATTAAAGGAAGAAGGTAGTGAATTTTTAAGTAAAACTTGAGAATTGGATGTAAGTTAAGGATTGTTTAGTTGAATCACTATAAATCAAACTTATCTCTCTTTTTTCTACTTTCTTTTTAGTTTCTTGTTATGATTATTTTGTGTAATATTTGAATTTATTATAATCATTAATTAGTTTAGAAATAGAACACAAAATCAACACACACAATTTATCCCCTCTTATGTGTCATCCAGGGACCAATGTTATAGTTTCATATTGGTGAGGATTGATCTATTACAGTTTAAATATCTTAATTGTATGTTTTGTATAAATCTCTTGAATTAATGTTTGGTAATAACTTTTTAAAATCAAGTTATATGAATAAGTGCTTAAGAATAATTTTAGCATTTATACTTTAATATCTTCTTAATTATTAAATGGTGGTATAGAAACATGACATCTTCATTAAATTTTGAATCAAATTCAGATGATGAAACAATTACGACAATTTTGATTTCTCTAGCTATAGAAGAGTACAAATATTTATTATTTACATAGGCAGCTAAGTACAACTGTTCTATCAAGTCATCATTGGATATTGAAACTTTTGAATGAGAATAGTGTAAGAATTTTTGAGAACTTAAGAACGAGTAAGAAGATTTTTTAAAGATTATATGATGGGTTGAAAAGTTTAAAAGACTTAAAATGATTAGTCATTTAATTATGGAGTAATCAAATTTTTTTAATGACGATAGAGCATATTGAGATAATTAGAATCAATATAAAGCACTTTTAACATTCGACTTGCGGAATTTTAAAGTATCTTCACAAATTCTTTTATGAAATTAGTTTTTTTTTATAAAAAAAGTCAATAGTTTACCATCCTTCACCGGTATACCTCATAAAATTCAACATATTCTACACGTTTGCTATTTTTATTATACTTTTATATTGAGTAAACTCTTTCAATATTATAAAATTTATTTTATACGATTTTATAGGAACAATAAATAGTAAATATATTGATGCATATGTTTCAACTAATAAATAAGTATCATATAAAGGTAAAAGAATTGATATAACCTAAAATATTATATGTTATTGGTAATGTGACATGTGTCACATACACCATGGCTGGAGAAAAAGGTATACAAATGATTCTTGAGGTTTTAAAGACAGTAACAAATTAATTTAGTGGACTAATTTCTTATACCTCCTCCAGGCATGCAATTATTTATTATAAATATAATAATTGAAATTGATTAAGTTATTTTTTAATATTATGCTCATTATATATTTAGGTAAGTTTTATAAAGAAAGAAAATATTATTATTACTTCTTCTATAATACGTAATTTGATTATAATGCATAGATAAAAGGATGAATTGATTGAAAATCAAGAATTTATTATGAAAAGTATAAATAAAGATGCTAAATTTTAATTGAAACAATTTTCCAAAAATAGAAAATTAAGTGAAGGATAAGATTACTCTAACACAATTTTGAGGTACATCTAGAAATCAGATGAAATTAGTGGACAAATGTGAAACGATTATAACAATAAAAATTTTAAATTGATTGACTTTTTGTTAAATGATACAACTATTTTAAAAATATATTAATTAAAATTTGTTAATTATACTTTTATTTTTATTTTGAATCTTATTATATTGAATTGTCAAACAAATTTCTTTAATTATGTAAATAATCATATTTTTAATAATTATAGTAACTATTAAAAATAAAACTTAGTTTATTAAATTTAACATTAATATATAATTGTATATTAATAATAAAAAGAATAGAAAATAAAATTAAGCAAAATTTTTTTACTAATTTCAAACAAATATTTTTTATCAAAATTAAAAAACAAAAATCTAAATTTACAATTTAAAAAATTGTAGTTTTCCAAACCGACTCCTTTGTAAATCTGAAACAAGTATGTTATTACTTTATAGATATTTTACCCCATAATCTTTAGAAGAATAAAATAAGAGAACGTTATACGGATATATAGGCCTTATTTGGTAATCAACTGATTGTATCAGCAATTAGCTGATTTTATCAGCTGTTAGTTGATAGTTAATTTTATCAGCTGATTTGACCAGCAGATTGCATTAGCTGTTTGTTATTTGATGTTTGGTTAAATTAGCTGTTTAATATCAGCTGTTTATTGTAAAATGACTTACGAAGACATAATTTTAAAAAAAATTATAATGGTATGAATATTATTTATCTTAATATTTCGTTGAATATTTTTTATAATAATTTAGATTTTAAATATTTAATTCTACAAAAATTAAGTTTATAACTCTAATAAAAACATAAAACTAATAATAATAATAATAATAAAATATAATAATAATATAATAATAATAACAACAAAATCCAATAATAATAATAATAATAACAACAACAACAACAACAAAATAATAATAATAATAGTAGTAATAATAATAATAACAAAATATAATAATAATAATAATAATAATAATAATAAAATCTTACATACAAACCCCATCCCCATAAAACACCCCATAAAACATAACATGTAAGTCACCCCTGGCATGTATGTTTTAGGTTTGTATGTTTTACCGGGTTTGTCCCGTGAGCATAACTAACGCGAACGGTAAGAATTGAGAGTCAAATCATAATTGCCAAACAGCTGTTTGGCCAAAACATTTCTCATTTGCAGCTTTTGACAAATTAGCTTGTTGGGTTGAACCTAACTAGCAAACAACCAAACAACATCAATAACTTTTTGATGAAGTCAAACTGCCAATTTTAGTCAATCAGCTAAAAATTAGTTGATCAGCTGTCAACTAAATAAGCCCATAGTTTCAAACTAGAAGTTGAGTATCTTTTGGGATTAGATCTTCTGTTCCGGTTATGGTGTTTCTATCATGTTCTATTAAATCTTATCTACATATTTATGTGGACTCCACATAAATATATAGATGAGATTTAATGAAATAATATTGGAACAGAATAACTAAAACAGAGGATTTGATTTGGTATCTTTTGACCCCTCTTAAAAAAGTAATGATTGCATATTATAGCTTATTATTACTTGATACATTGAAAGGGAAAATCTATATTTTTAGTCATCATACATGATATTAATTCATATTTACCTTAATTTTAGTTATTTCAGTTCTTTTAAGTTATTATAAAAATAAATAAAATTGCTTTTATTATTTATTATGTAAAAATTTCGATTTTTCATATATACTAGAGATAATTTATTTACGATTATCAACCGTTAAATTAACAATATAAATGTTAAACAAATCATTATCAATAAGGTTTTGTACACGATAAATAATGGAAGTATTTAATTGATATTTTTATAATATTAGAGGACTAAATAACTTAAGTTAAAATAAAAGAAATCAAATAGGAGTTGATGTTACTGATAGTATCTGAAATACTAAAATTGATTTTTAAAGACTCTTGAACATACTAAATTAAAAAACGAATATTAGTTTTCAAATAGATATTAATTATGAAACCATAATAGAAAACAAAAAAATTAAAATTAAAAATGATACATAATGGATCATAACATTCTATCAGTAGGTTGCACTATTTTTTTGAAGTTAAACCAAATATAATCAGCCTGCAAACCTTACAATGTGTGTTTTCCCTCTTTTTGGTGCATCAGAGAGGAAGGTATGACGCACTTTTTTTTTTTTTTAAGAAAAAACAAGACAGTTACAAAATAGGTCGGAAAAAACAGGTACCCGCTTGATCCTCAGCAAGGAGAATATGACACCCTATAGGTGGTGCTTCTAAATAGGTGACTCTCAGAGCAAAATGGGTGGCGTGGTGTGCTAGCCAGTCCGCACAGCGGTTGCCCTCGCGATAAGTTTGGTGATGAATAACGATCCAGTTCGGGAGAGCAACTCATTGATGCCCTGAACGATGGGATTAAGAGCTTAGCATCTACCTGCAGCGGATGAAATTAAGTGGAGCGCCGTGGTGGAATCCACTTCTAAAAGGTATGACGCACTTTTAATACATTATAAAAGGTGTAAAACTCATGAAATGAGCGCAGCGTTAGCTAAGATCCAACAAACCATGACTCTTCTCTTTCCATAACAAAAAAATGAGCGCAGCGTTAGCTAAGATCCCATCCAATCAACCAACCATGACTCTTTCCGTAACAAATACTAACTAGCAGATAGAGAATGATAATACTGATGAAAATAAATACAGTCGAAAATGAAAATAGATAATATTGATAGTGGACTGGACGGTTGTTAAAAATATTAAAAAATAAAATTTATTATATTTAATTAATTAATAAATTATATTTTAATGAATTTCATTGTAATTAACTAAATAATTATATCTTAAGTAATCATTTAATTATATTTTAATTAAATTTTTTAAAAAAGAAAATGTAAGTGTCACTGGCGTGACTGTCACTCCAACAATAAATATCACACCTGTGGCTGTGACTGTGACACTTATCCGTTAATAAAGGAATGAAAATCATTCCTCTCAAAAGTAGGGTATAGAGTAATACTGAAAAAAGGGGCATCAAAAAAGTGTTGAAAGAAGACTGTAATGCCGTGCATACGGTTTAAAAAGAATACGAAACAAACATAATCCATAAAATAAACTTCAAAGTTCAAACACAGGCATTCCATCCAATCCGCGACCGACCAAGGCGCGTGCACTTATCCAACTGCCCCGTGACAGCAGACCAACGAACCTCGTCTGGCTTACAACTCCAAGAAACATTAAAATTAACTGTCTACGTCAAGGAACCGGGTTCAGGCTCTCCATATATAAAGGAATCAAACCGGCCGGCCCTCGTCACTACGCAACTCCTTTACGTTATTCACCAACAAAGAGCAGGGAGGCCAAGCCAAGCGACAGACGCAAAGAGAGAAAGTCCTGACTACCTGCTTTGACAAATATGAATGAACCCGAGAGCTTGACGGAGCCCGTGTTCTCGGACCGGGTCCTTGTAAACGGCACTGTTACGCCTTTGACTTTGACATCGGACGGAAAGCTCCGGTGGACAGAGAATGGCCAGAGGCTTTTCAGCTTAGAAAAACAGGTCCTTGGCTATGTAATTGAGGGAGATGAGATAAGGGTCAAGGCTTTGGTTGATAGAGAGCACGGTATCTGCTGTTTTTCTGGCGGCGGAGCTCTGGTGAGGAAGGATTTCGTGTTCCAACCTCTTCACAACGACTCTAAGAAGCTTTGGTGTCAACATCTCCGGAATTATCTCGATTCTCTCGGTAATTGTTTGGTATTTATTGTTTTCATGGTGCTGTTTGGTTGGTCCGAAAATTGAAAGAAGAATGAAATAAAATATACAAACAGAAACACTGTCTTCTGACGGCGCCGCAGTGGTCCATGAGTTTAGAAATTTATGTTGTTGAACTTGCACTTTCCAACAGGCCGGCCAAAGAGGTTGTTTGTATTTGTCAATCCGTACGGTGGGAATAAGACTGCTTCGAAGATTTTTCTTGATGTTGTTAAACCTCTATTTGATGATGCCGAGGTCCAAATTACATTGCAAGGTTTGGATTCCTGTACTCAAATTAGATACATGTTTATTGATGTTCTCGGGTCATTGGATTTGATTTGATAAATAATTCATTGCCAGAAACTAGGCGCCAACTTCATGCCAAGGATGTTGTTAGCACTTTGGATTTGACAAAATATGATGGAATTGTTTGTGTCAGTGGAGACGGCATCCTTGTTGAGGTCAGTAGTTTATGGTTAATTCTTGCAGGTGTGGTCACTATCTGGTTTAGCTGTGTAAATCAAGAAAACTTGTTGATAGTTTTTAGTGATACAATGAGTTTATAGCCTGGTTCTTATGGTCTGTTAAAATTATTTTGGGGAAAGTTTTAAAAAATTTAAACAAATCCAGTTAAGCTATTTCTATTTGAAATTTGGGACTCTGAGTTCTTAAACATTTTAGTTGTTGACTTTTGTTAAGCCACCAATTTACATGTGTATCAGTATTTCTGCCTTTGACTTGTTAAGTCTTAGAAAAGGCGCAATGTACAACCTACTGCTATACTGTTACTGTGTCTAACAATCAAGTTAAGACATTGCACTGCTAGCATAACTAGTATCAAGTTGTGATGATATACAACATTTCTACATGCTAAGCTTTCTGATTATTGTTCTTTGTTTCTTACTGTTATCGTGCTTCTCAGTAGGTGGTAAATGGGCTTTTAGGAAGAGAGGACTGGAGTACTGCAATAAAGATTCCTATTGGAATGACTCCTGGAGGTTTTTTTATTTTTCTCTTTTTTCTCCCTGGCATGAACTGCTCCCTACGCATAATAGTGTAGGAAGTTTTCAGGGGCATTGTTTTGATATAGTTTTGTTGACAATTTAATAACTAGTTTTCTGCATGATATATTGGTTATTCAATCCAGCCAACCTGTGGACTGATCATTTTAATGAATTCTTATTTGTGGCCTGCCTCATGTTTGTAGCATGATTTGAGAGCTTGCGGATTGCAAATTGTAGTAAAATGCTTGGAAAGCTTGAGGATTAGCAAGAGCATTTTCAGAAGTTTGACACATAGTGGTTTTGATGCAGGTACAGGAAATGGCATGGTGAAATCTACTTTGGCTTCAGTTGGAGAGCCATGTACAGCAGCTAATGCCGTTTTTGCAATCATACGAGGTTAAACACGCCACAGAATATTTCAAGCTTAAGTAAGATTTGCCTTAACAATTCAATTGCAGCTTTCTAATCAAAGGATTTACACATGCTGTCAGGCCATAAATGTTCCCTGGATGTAGCCACTATCATCCAAGGAGGGACCAAATTCTTTAGTGTCTTGATGCTTGCATGGGGTATATATTTACATATGCTTTAGTTGTAGTATGCATTCAACCAATTTATACTATTGGCTTTTATGATGTCTTTGGATTTCCTAGCTTACTTGAATTGAGTGATATTGTGTTATTTTGTTTAAGGTCTGGTGGCAGATATTGATATTGAATCCGAAAGATATAGGTGGATGGGGAGTGCACGCATTGAGTTTTATGTATGTTAAATATCTATTCGAATATTCAACTTCTTATCTGTTATTATACTCTTTTGCTTTTATTTTTAACATCTTCTCTGTTTATCCCCACTTCTTTCCCCTCTTCTCTCTTTGAAATTTGTAATTACTTAATTCTTGGATCTGTCATCACCTTGTCCTAATTTTGAAATTGGATTGACATTCCATCGTTCAAGGTAGCTGGTGCAAATTTCATTTAACATACTGCTTAGCTAAAAACATATTAGCCTTTTGTGCTTGGCTTCATCGTATGATATTAGTTAAAAATAGTCTGTGTTAAGTTTTATTAATTTAGAAACAGTGTTATTCTATTATGAAATGAATTTTCGGCAGATGCTAGGCTCAATTAACTGAGTCACTAGATGAAACTTCAATTGTTTGCAGACAATACATTCTTCAATCTTTTTAAATCTTTATTTTCTCTCTTTGATATCGCAATAATCATGCTCAAAATTTACCCTCTCTCTTTTAAGTGTAGATCATTATATGTTTATAACAAAATGATGACTTCTCTGCCAATTCAAAATTGGAAGATGCATGTAGTGAGTTGTTTAATGCATAAATTGACACTTCTTATAGTTTGTTATCTATTTTTGGTTTCTTATATGCTATACAAAACCATGAGATAGCTTGCTAGGGGTCCTCTGTTTTCTAACTTGGCTTACTGTTAAACCTTATGTTCCTTGCTCCCTCATATAGGCCCTTCAGCGAATAATCCAAATGAGGAAATATGATGGGCATATTTGCTTTGTGCCTGCGGCTGGCTTTGAGTCTTATGGTGAGCCAACCAGCTATACTGGTCAATCTGCTGCGGTTACATGCGATCCTAGTAGCCTAGAGCAGCCTGTTCAAATTCAACAGGGTTACCAAGGAGCTGATATTGACCTTTTGAATCTGGACTGGAGGATTATTAATGGACCATTTGTTTCAATTTGGCTTCACAATGTGCCTTGGGGTAGTGAGACTACCTTGGCGGCACCTGATGCAAAGGTTGGTTTCACTTGTTTTCATCTCTTCCACCCTTATTTCCATATTTGTAAAGACGGTTTATATGCAAGCCTATGTTATTCATACATACTTTCCTATTCCTGTTCAAACAATTATTAATGTAAGCTTCTCCTTTGTAACTTCAATTTACCTTGCATTTTCTTTTTCATTTCCTTGTTTTTCTTTTCTATCTTTATTTTTCCCAAAAAAAGAAGAACATTTTGAAGTTTACACTTATATTAATCAATTTTTACGGTTGATTCAGTTCTCAGATGGTTGTTTGGACTTGGTCCTCATCAAGCCGTGCACGAAGTTATCGTTGCTGTCATTGATGACAAAACTGACCAGTGGAGAACATATCAAATCACCAGATGTCATGTATCTAAAGGTCAGTTCATCAAAGAAAACACCCTTTCTAATCAATAGCACATAAATCATATATTGTTTTTGTTTTATGACTAACAACAGGTGAAAGCATTCATCTTGGAGCCTGGTCAACTCGTTGGGGAACCAACTAAAGGCGGTATCATAGATGTAGATGGTGAAGTCTTAGCCAGAGGAACAGGGACATACATGTGTGATAGGAAAGCTCTAATGACCTATGATAAGCTTCAAATAACAGTGCATCAGGGCTTAGTTACGTTGTTTTGCCCTATGAAGCAAAGTTCCAAATAACAATATTTCGGAATTTTCAAATAGATATAGTTCGAATCATTGTTCTTATTAATGTATAGTTTCACGCAATTGTGTTCTCGACAATGATTCTAAATCAACTGTACAATAACACAAGGGAATAATATGAAATACCTTCACGAGGCCCCCCTCAGGTTGTCTAACCCTGATGTGTAAGGACATAACTGATGCTTCTGGTCAGAGACGTAGTGTGTATCTATTTAGCTTTTGTGTTTCATCTCCCTAGTATTCAAAAAAAAAAAAGATGCATCATCTTAATTAGTGTTATTATTATTATTACATGCATCAAAGATACTTGAACCTGAGATATTGAAATGATGGGAAAATACACATTGTAATAATTATTTGGAGTATGAAGTATGTTGTCAGGAAAAAAAGGTTGCCTGAAAGGAAAGTGAAAAAGAACGTTGCGAGTCATTGAGAAAAAGAATATTACATGATTTGGGCATAGTTTGATGCAGCATGAAATGGCATATGTAAACTATGACTAGTTGGTCTCTCTTTTAGTGTGTACTAGCAAGAGTGATACTGCACAAATGCGCAGTAATAATGATATAAAAATTTAATTGAAATTGATATAAAAAATTAAAAAATTTGTAATTAAATTCTAAATATAAAAAACTGTATTTGATTATATTATTATATAATTTTAATGTATAATAAATATGGGAAATTTAAAATTAGTAATTAAATTATAAATAATTTAAATATGTAATTAAATTTAATTAAAAAGATATAAATATGTCAAGATATATTCATTTAATCATAATAAGGTATAATAATACTAATATTAATGATAAATATTCACGATACGGTGCATTTGCACGATAGTAATTTCGGTATAGCAGGCTCAATGTGGCTATCGTGCATTTACACAACGACGACATCCTGAGAGAAAAATTATTATTATTATTCCTATTACATATATGTATATATAATATATATATATATATAGATATAAAAACAAATATATAATACTCACGAGGAATTTAATAATACTAATAATAAGAATAATAAAAATACTAATAATAATAAGAATCATCATCATCATCATCATTCTCATCCTCATCATCATCATCATCATCAATACATAAATTAAAAATTATAAAATATTAGAATAATTTTATATAGCAATAATAAGTACATATACTTAAGTGGAAAATTAATAATACTAAAAATAAATCACAACAATAATAATTAAATTAATAAGAATAGTAAATTTAATAAAAAATTAGTATATTAATAATAAGTAATATACTGAAGTATAAGACTAATCATAATAATCACATTAAAAAACGAATTTAAAAAAATTGCTACTAATTATAATAAAAAAATAAAAAAAATCTCGAGATCATGAGACCACACAATTTCTTCAATGTCACAGTCGCTACGGTGCATTTGCACGATAGCGATTAAGATTTTATATGATGTGAGTGTTAGGTTACAGTAGTTTATTTAAACAGTTATATTGTGTAACATTTTTTTGGATTCGAGAAAACCCCACAGGCGGGCCAAGCAGGCTCACCTCTCAGAGGGCCAAGTGGCTACACCCCAGCAGAGGGCCAAGCGGCTACACCCCATCACAGAGGGCCTCA
>JAOTBA010000002.1:22325271-22342397 GCA_025629845.1 Erythroxylum squamatum | reverse complement strand
GCTTTCCAGCTGGACAGCTTTTGACTCATACGACTAACCAACTGACTAAAATTGTCAACAGAGCTCCTGCCTTCCCCTAGTTCAAAACCCAGATATCTACCAATGTTATCAGTCGAATTAATTCCAAAAATCCTCCCAAGCGCATCACGTTGAGAGCTGGAAACCCCACTGGAAACAGTAAACTTTGACTTATTCACGTTAATTTTCAAACCCGAAGCCGTACTGAATTTCTCAAGGACCGAATTGATAACCTGAGCCTGATTACTATTAGCTTGAGCACACAAAATGACGTCATCCGCAAAGAACAAATGAGATAAATGTGGACCACCACGAGAGCAAGAGACCGGGGCCCATTCCCGCCTTTCCACCGAAGAGTTAATCATAGCACCAAGTTTCTCCATACACAAAACAAACAAATACGGCGAAAGGGGATCACCTTGACGGATACCTCTCTGTGGGCGAAAAGAAGGAAGACGTTCACCATTCCATAAGACAGAGAGTGAAAATTTCCGAACACAATTCATGAAATCATTTGATGTATATTAAATTTCTCAATATTAAACTTTTGAAAAGACATCTTGGTAGTAAAATCGATCCTCAAATACCAATTACGGAGATGTCAATTGCTCTTATACTAATTGTCAAGCAAATGGAAGCGATATAGGAAGAAAATAATTGAAAAAAAAATGCAAGAATTTATGTGGATCGACTAATTATATGACTTACATCCTCGAGTAAGAAGATATGCATTTTTGTTATTGTGAGAAAGACGATACAAGGAAAATAGAAGATAACAATCTTTTCAATCTCCTGAAGGCCACTTAAACTATATTTCTACAAATGGCTAATGACTTTGAAAATCTATTTCTGTATATATATCCCTGAAAATTTTGACATGAATTTGACACTTGTCCCACACTTGACAATGATATCAGTCCTCTTTGATTAGCACAAGATCTACGTTGGTCTCATATCTCTGTTTGACATTGATTAACTTCCTTTTTTTTTATTCACTAAGAAATCAAGACATGCCTCAAACATAAATTCTTACCACTCATACGAGGGGTGCCATTTAATGAGGAATTGGTCAACAGTTCAATTTCCGCTTCAGTTACATTTGACTTTCCTTTTAACCATTGGTTGTCAATTTCTTTCCATCACCTCTTGAATTATCAGCAATGGATAATGAAAAGTCTGACGTGACGATTGAAAGGATTGAAAGTAATGAAGAACTCTTTACTCCATTTGCGGGATATGTTCAAAGTGTATGTATAGGCAAGTTTGACACAAGAAGGTACGTGAGAGGGGATAATTAGAAGACTTCCTAGAAATATATGTCAAGGATAAAGTGGGAAGGAATGAGCCTAAATCTTTGATGTCTGTCCTATTCAAAGACTCATTGCTGTAGAACACAATCCTAGCTTGATTTGATGAATTATGTATTGCCCTCTCAAGCCATGCTTACTGCTTAATTCTTAAATTTAGTTTTCAAGTGATCTTGCATCAATAATGACCCTCTAATTTAACTAATATTTAGCCATAATTAATTAAGTAGTACAGTATGTATGTGCATATACTTATTTCAACTTAGCAGACTTTGGAATTTTGCTTTTTCAGAAGTCAACAGGATGAGAGCGACAAACTCGCAGTTTAAGTCTACAAATTCACACCAATATAAGTGTTGCATTAATCCATTTGCATGTGAAACTACCCGATCCACTTGGAGACCGACGACGGACTTACTTTCTTTGTATATGAAATGGTGGTGAGTAGGGTAGACAGGCATGCAAATAACATAGCATTTTCCATCTTGTCGCTTAGGGAAGTCTGCATGTGGCAGTCCGTCAATAGCTTCCCCCTAGGAGTGGAGGGAGCAACAAGGAAGAGTATACAATGCATTGTTATAGATATATCCAAAGCCCTAATTATTTACTTTCCTAGTCAGAGCTCCACCTTTTGCATCTTTTAGTTTTGCTTCGATCATCACTTAGCCATTAGCCTTACTTAGCCAACATAATTTCAACATAACATCATTTCCAAACATGGAGTGGGAGACAAGAGAAGAAGGAAGAGAAGAAACAAAAAGTCTTCAACGGGCACGAAACGAATCAAACGAACCAAAGTCTGTGTTACGTGAATGCATGACTAGTCCAGCGGACCATGCTGCATGAATTCAGTCATCATAATAAAATAATAATATCCTTTTCTAGTTTGTTACCATCGTTAGATTTTAAGCACGAAACAGGTGGCCATACCGCATGGTATACTTACATGGAACATTCTTTCTTTCCTTCTGTTGCCGTTGAAAGCCAATTCACAGAGACAAAAGTGCGCAGGCAAACCCAGAAGCCGACGTGCTTTTTAACAACCCACGCTCGGGTCCAAGCGCGTGTACTTTCCTTCACTTATACGTATATAATATTTTACATGTTTGAAGTGTATATATTATAATTACAAACGGACGCATTTATTGTTTCTCACTTCAACGTCCGTTTTCTTTGCTCTCCGTCTGGCTTTCTATGTCTATATGCCCTATAATTCAAGACTTCCAGTCGGAGTTTGAGAGCTCAAAGACATGTACTTTTTCTACTTCGCGTGTTCAAGTTTCTTCTGTTTTTACGATTCTTTGTTTTGATTTTTGGCGGTTGAACAGTTCATTCTTTCTTGGATGTCTGCCGCCCCGTTGCAAGTCCTTGCTCCGGCGACGGCCGCTGCTGCTTCTCCGTCTCCTGTTACCTCTCAAAAATGTTTCAATCCTGACTGTACGGACTGTAAATCGAGGAAAGGATGGAGGCTACGCTCCGGCGACTTTGCTGAACTCTGCGACCGATGCGCGTGAGCCTTTGTCACTACTCTTTTTATTTTGTTCCCTCCTTACTGAAACTAACCATAATTTTTAATGAGACAACTGAGCCAGAAATCCATTTGGCTTCGGTGTCGGATTGGACGTATTAAAGCTTGAAACTCGGCATATAGGAACTTTTAGCTGTTTAACTGTTAGGGATATGGTTTTCCTTTTCTATTTGTTTAATTTTTGCTTTTGGGTTTTCATTATTGTTTGGAGATGGAAATCAGGGCTTTGTGGGCGAGAGCAGCTTTACAGTTAGAGAACAAGATATATAATGCATGTGGAATTCGTGTTTTGTCTTTATTTTGGTCTCCTTTAAGATAGTAGCGGTGGAAAATTGGAAAATTTTGTCTGAAGAGTTGAATTTGGGAGGGCTGTGTTTCAGTTGAAATGGGTCATTTGGGAAGTTCCCAAAGTGTATTTCTGGGATGTAGTTAGGCGGAACAAATTTACGTACGAAAACAGCTTTTAGCTGTTACTGCAGTTTTCCCCTTTCTGGTTACTTACTCCTATGGTAATATATTACGTGGCCTAGTCTTAGGTGGGCCTGATCAAAACCTGTTAAAATCCAGTTGTAATTAATAAGTTTTTTGGTATTTAGCCGCTGATTGTGGCTAGACTTTCTGACTGATTGGTTGTAAGTGAGGAGTTACTTGAACTCAACCTACTTACACTTGTAGTGGGGCAATAATCGTGGAAGTAGGTGGAAGACATGGGTTTGTCTATGTTGATGCTTTTGGTTGAGCTAGAGAAGTAGGCATTGATTTATGTCATCTGATGCTAAGAAAAGGGGAAGCTGTCAATACTGTGCGAGAAACTGTTAGGAGATTGGTTGAATTTTTACCTTGATATAAATGATTCTCTAGCTAAAAGGAGTTGATACATTCCTTCATGATACTTGTAAATTTTCAGTTTTTTTTTTTTTCAAAAAATGGTTTTCCTTTTATTTTTTTCCCTTCAGGTATGATTTTTAAGAGATCCTTTGGATGATCCCCTTCTCCATGTCTGGCCGTGGCATGGTAGATTCTCCAATATCTCTGCAGTATAGAGAAGACTAGCTTTAACTTTGATTTGTTGTCTCCGAGGAAATATGGAACTAACTTTAGTTCTTGACTTGTTATTGGGAATATGATAATTAGGGAGTATTTCTCAGTTACATATTTCACTATTGTTATTTTATTACGTTTTTTTTTTTAGTTGGGGGTGGGATGGGTGGATAGACGGATGAGAGCTTTAGCTTGTCTTTATGGACCTGGTTCTACTTGTCTAATTCTATCATCTCTTTTTTTTTCCCATTTCAATTTTATTTTCACTTACACTACACTTTATCTGTATGTGTCTTAGCTCTGCTTATGAGGAGGGCAGATTTTGTGAGACCTTTCATTTGAACACTGCCGGTTGGAGGTGTTGTGAGTCTTGTGGGAAGGTAAGTGGAGATTCTTCTGGTTGATTTGCTTGTTTTTGTGCCTGAAAAATGGGTTGTCATAATTTAGAGTCAATTTGATTTTGACATTTCCTTGCAGCGGGTACATTGTGGATGTATTGTTTCATATAACGCATTTACCTTGTTGGATGCTGGAGGAATAGAATGCATAGCATGTGCAAGGAAAAATGCTCTTTTGGTAAGCACACATAATAATCACATTAATACAACAAATGATCATTGTTTGTTATAATTGTTGATGACTTTTTTATTCCATAGCTTTGTTAACATTTGATGGCTGGATGCAGGACATCCATTTTACTTTGTTTTTGCCTTTAGATGAATCAGTAAGTTCATGATGAATGCTCTTGTTTATAATATTTCAGAGTATAGCAAGCTGTTCCACTGTTTCCTGTTTCTGCCTTTGCTGTTGTTATAGAGGATTTAAAATTGTACTAGTAAAAAGTGGAAGCATGATAGTAGAATCGTATGTACCTGCGGAGTCATCATTGGCAGCAATGTGGAAAATTATAACTTAATTAATGACAAGGCTATATGCTGAAGATAGGCTTCTTCGGAACAGTGTGATACTGGATCCTCACCGCTTTCACAAAAAAAAAAAAGGAAAAAGAAAAAGAACAGAACTGATTTGAAGAATTTGGCGTTTGCTAATTGAGACAAGAATTCACAATTAGGACTTTACGTCTGGCTTTCTTCAAAGCTTTGATATTACTAAAACTTTGTTTAACAACCTGCATTTCAGACAATGAATCCAGCATGGCAAACATCATTATTTTATTGCGGACAATCACCTGACAGACTTAAAGAGCTGGCGGTCAAGAATTGGAGTCAGTTAGCTGGATCAGGTCCTGTTCCATGGCGGCAAGCGCCCAGTTTGTTCAACTCATCTATTTCTCAGACTGAATTTCATCCAAGGATGCTTTACGAAGTAGACAGACTTAGTGTTAGTGAAAGATTATCTGCTCCTTCGGTGGAAAAAGCAAAACTTGAGGACTCCACTAATAGATTAGCAAATGGGAGCCTAAAGCTTGGTGCACGAGATATTACTGAGAACGGCAATGCTGGTAAGATCCTGTCATTTTTAAGTTTGAAATAAAAGATGTGTTGGACCTAAAACTGATTCAATAGTCTGTGCAGGACACACTGCAGATGAGCAACCGGGTTCCAGTTTAAGTTTCTCACAACGGGCTTTCATAAGGGAGGATCAAGCGACGCCACAGCTTGCTGCACCTTATGCATCTTTAAATGAAACACATGGTCAAATTGGCTCTGGCGCTAGCCTACGACCAACCCCTCCAACTACACTTCCAAGACAGTATCCTGGTAATAACACACAGAGTAGAGCTGACTCATTAGGAGATGCTCAAATTCGCAATGGAAGGCCTCGAACAGATGGCCGTGGAAGAAGCCAGTTACTTCCTCGGTACTGGCCTAGGTTTACTGATGAAGAGCTGCAGCAAATCTCTGGAAAGTATCCTTTGAGACAAACTGGATTTGTTGGTTGTACGAGCTAATTTAGTTAATTTCTTATTTCAAATATGCATGAAAATTATTTTGAAGCATATGGGGGCAAAAAAAGAAACATTATGGAGAAACAAGAATTTAACTACATTAGCTGTGTTCAGACTATGATGTGCATATAAAACTTAGTTTAGGAGATAGACTATCCGCTATATTGTTTTGGTGTTGTATTTATTTAAAATCCTAAAGCCTTAACCATGTTCAAGCTCGAATTCTATAATAACCCCTTTATTTGAAAAAATGTTAAGTGCTAGTGATGCTGGGCGAATTGGGCGTTTGGTGCTTCCTAAAAAGTGCGCCGAGGTGTGTATGATGAATCCAAAGTTGAACTTTAATTTTGTTAATGTTTTTCTTTAACTCACATTTATATTGGCAAATATACTTAGACATTGGAGATATAAAGTTGTCTTACTTTTTGTGGAAGATAATGGATATTATAGTCAATTGCACAAGTGAATGTTATTTTACAATAGCTGAATCCCATGAATTGATTACCACTTGCTTATTATGTTTTAAACAAATTTGAATTTCTGTAAACTATACTTCTTTAAGAGTGGACTATGAAAGAACATATTATGTCAGGTGTGTCCTGATTTGTTTGTTAATTGACAAACGTTTGCTCCAAAATGTCTTTCCAAATTTCTAGAATGGATGTCTTCCCTTTCTTCACCCATCAAGTGTGATACAAAGATCTGTAAACTCAGCTATTCATAGTTTAATTTCTGTTGAAATGATAGATTCTTTACATATTTAATATGTAAAAGTGAAAAAATGGTACTTGAATTCTATAAACCCAAATGGTGGTTGTGGTTTTGAAAAATATTCTTTTGTTTAATTCAAATTCAAATGCAAATTGACTTGAAAAATCTCCTACATTGGAAAATTATTGTTTCCATGTTAGTCAGATTTCACTTAAATCAATAAAGAATATGATATCTTTAAATTTGGCGGCTCTCTCCCTCTCTTGGTGGTTTTGTTATAATTTATTATTCTAATTGTTCTCATATATATTATTCTCTTTACTATAATGTGGCAGGCTTATTTCCCACCAATTTCACAGCCTGAAGGCTTACCACTTAAGGTCCAGGATTCTAAAGGCAAGGAATGGATTTTTCAATTCCGCTTCTGGCCAAATAATAACAGCAGAATGTATGTTCTGGAGGGAGTTACTCCTTGCATACAGAACATGAGATTGCAAGCAGGTGATATAGGTAAGATACAGATTGACTGGAAAGAATTCTTAAGGAGTTTGAATTTCTCAAGTTAAAAGTTATGTTATTTTAATGTTTATTTTGGCTCATCACTTATTTATGTTATTGTCAATAGTATGGCTTTTGTACTTGATAAAATATCTTACTGTGTTGATCAGTTTAGCCTTTGCCATTTTCTTCCTTTGATCTCACTTTTTGGATTTTATGCTTCTTTGGTTGCATTACTGATATTTGTTCTTGATCACCCAGTAACTTTTAGTAGATTGGAACCAGAAGGAAAATTGGTTATGGGATTCAGAAAGGCTTCAACTGCTCCATCATCTGACCAGGTTTACCTTGCGTATTCTTTTGGCTTCTTTGGATTTCTTACTGTATATGCAACAGTAGAGTACAGTAGCCAACAGGCTGAAATCTGTTGTTCTTTCATTCTAAATATCATTTTGGTGCATCCTAATTCGTCCCCCAAGTTCTGCAATATATTAATCTGCCATTAGTGTAAAAATGTGGGATGTTCATTCGCAAAAGACTTGCCATGATATTATGAGCACTTGAATAATCTTCAGTTAACAGTGCATATTAACAGAAAACTACCTCCTTGTAGCATTTGTAATTTGGCACCAGGATAGTGTTGGAAAAGTAATCCAGTAGGTCCACACTAATGTGATATTCAATGTTAATGCATGTTTTAATTATTTCTGCCACATTCTATGTCTTGTTTAACTCTGTATCTGGTTGTCTTAGTCGTGCTGGTTAACTCAACAAATTGACTGTTAATATTTTCCTCTTTTCCAGGACAACGAAGCAAATAAGGCTGCTAATGGAGCTTCTGCTAATGGAGAAGTCAGTATATCGCAAAAATCAATAATCATGAAATCTCTTCATCAGTTTATCTATGTGTCATTCAAAAGAACTTAGTTTCATCAATTTCCCAGGCTGAATTAGTAGAACATAATCATTGGTCCAAAGTTGACAAGTCTGGGTACATTGCAAAAGAAGTTCTTGAAGCTAAATCATGTATCAAAAAGAGGAAGAGCAGCACATTGGGTTCAAAGAGTAAGCGTTTTAGAATTGAGAATGAAGACATGATAGAGCTGAAGCTAACATGGGAAGAAGCACAGGGACTACTCCGCCCTCCTCTTGACCATGCTCCCAGTGTTGTGATGATAGAAGGTTTTGAGTTTGAGGAATACGAGGTTTGGTTATCTCCTATTGAAGTAACTTCTAATCCATGTTTACTCCTTCAGACACCTATGGTTGTTCTCGTTAGTGTTACAAACTCATCTTTGGTTGTGTTAATTGCTGGCAATATTTGTTATATTTTGTTGGATGGGCTAGCTTTAGAGTTTAGATATTGATTCATTTCCTATTTGATCCTCCATGATCAACTTCCTTTTGTAATACCCTACCCCCAGGGGAGTCGAATCCCCGCTGCCTCCTTGATTATTTGGTTAGATCTCGCTATGGCAGTTACAATAGGCATTTATTGCACCCAATTGATGTAATGATATAGATCAACCAGAAGAAATTATGTATGGAAGTATTTGTTCCAAGGAAGAATGCTAGAATTCCGCGGATAAAACGTATCTTAATGCCGGACAGTTGGATAAGGTGGCCCTTGGCTAGTAACTTGCCTTGATGGACCTAATGAACTACTCATTCTGGGTGCCTGTTGTGTACAGGTTTTCCAACACTAAACTTGTGCCCCAATGAAAGATATAAAAATCCACTTGATTTACCTCGTGCAATATTATTGGTTAGGACCTTGCTTTAGGATTGCAAAAGGGTTCCTCATATGACAATAAGATTAATGATTATGTCTAGTTTGAGGGCTCCAAACTACACTAGTTTTGATTGAGGAATTCTTGTCTTCGTATGAAAATTTTATGTCATCATTTAGTTTTTGACAAAATTATGGCTGAGAAAATTTGCTGGACATTTGAAAAAACTAATGTACTTGCTTTCTGTGTATGAGGAATTTGTTCGGACTGGAGAAAATTGTGTAGTTGCTTTTTGTGTACGAGGAATTTGTTAGGATTGAAGAAAATTTATGTTCACATGAATCTTGGTTATTGTCATCTCGTTCAGTTCTTTCCCGAATTTTCTTATTGTCTTAGCTTAATTGTCCTTTCTAAAAGTTCCCTTCTCCTCATGGCTACTTACCCTCTCAAGGAACAATTTTGACTGTACTTACATGCAGGATGCACCAATATTTGGGAAGCCAACAGTTTTTGCCACCGATAATACGGGGTAAATTGCTAATTTTGAGAGCCTCCAGTTTGAGTTTAATAATTTTGCTAGTTATAGTTATAGTTCACGATGATTAGTCGTGCATTTATATTGTAAAACCTGATAGAGTTCACATCGCAGATCTTATGGACTTTAATGTAGTAGTTTTATCATTGCATTCTGTTCCTTAAAATGTTCAACAAAACTGTCTGCATTTAATCGCTTGACATTAAACTATAGGTAAGTAGAGCAGTGACATATTTAAGAACAGTGTTCTTAATGCTGTCATTTTTCTCCTTTTCTGGATTAGGATATCTGGTCCTTCTGGTGTCATGTTCTTTGCAATAACCATTCAGAGGACCTTGGATATGTTTGTGCATGTGAAGTCAATTACACGTTTTAACTTCTGAGTTAGGAGTTTAAATTTTTCCATTCTTGGATCTTTTCTTGTATGTTTTGCCTATTGTAACAAGTATTTCAGTTACATAAAATGTTATAGGCAAGAAATCTTAATGTTGTGTGTTCACTTGTCAGTCAAAAGGTTCAATGGGTTCAATGTGAAGATTGCTTAAAATGGCGTAAATTGCCTTTAAATGCTCCACTTCCCTGCAAATGGACATGTGCCGGTAACCTCTGGGATTCAGAAAGGTAAAAGAGCATCCATTCTTGGTCAAGGTTAATTTCCCCTGTCTAGATATACCTTAGGTTTGAGGTCTGATTGGTAGCCTTTGGACCTGCAATGCCCAGCACTAGATGCTATGAAATTCTGCTCTGCTTATTAAGACAGAAACTTATACATTTGAAGGTTAGGCTTTTAGTGGTGGAGCTTTCAGCTCCAATGGTGCCATCCATACTTCTACCCTGTAGTGATAATATTTAGATAGAGATCTGTTAGGAAATTTGGACCTTGTTATCCTTTCAGTTAGCAAAGGAGTTAAAGGATGGTGCAGTTGGACTGACTGTTTCTTGTTAGCCTGTAAAGTATGGTGCACTTGGACTGACTGTTTCTTGTTAGCCTGTAAAGTATGGTTTATGTCTTAAATGTAAGTTCTAAAATGAGCCCATATTCATCCCTTTCCTCTGTAAAGCTTCAGCCAAATAGATAGATACTTTTCACATTTCCATTCTTAACTTGAGTTGTGATCTCTGGGCATTATATAACATCTTAAGTTACCTTCTACCAGATCATCTTGTTCAGCGGCTCAAGAATTGACGACAGAACAACTTGAAGATCTTCGACCATCGTGTAATCAAGGTATAAATTGCTTGAGACAAATATTGATCATCATATTGCCATATCCAGAGTTTAATAGAACATACTCATGGGAAGTGGATAAGCATATCCTTGAGCGTCGTTACTAACTAGTATCCTATTCGCCTTCTGCTCTTTTACTATTTTTCCTGCATATACTGATGACTCTGAAATGACTTGTGTTGTTCAAATGATGATTCTTATGTGCCTCCCACAACTGTTGAATTCACAATTTGTTTTGTTGGTGCAAATCACTAGCTTCTTCCAAGAAAATGAAAGCTGCTAAGCAGGAGCCAGATAACATTGAAGCTTTGGAGGGCCTTGATACCCTTGCTAACGTAGCAATTTTAGGAGAGGGTGAGGCAGTCCCACCTTCGTCTCAGGCCACCACAAAGCACCCTAGGCATAGGCCTGGCTGCTCCTGCATTGTGTGTATTCAGCCTCCTAGTGGAAAAGGCCCCAAGCATAAGCAGACATGTACTTGTAATGTCTGCTTAACAGTGAAGCGTCGTTTTAAAACTCTAATGATGAAACGTGAGAAGAAGCAATCAGAGAAAGACGTGGAAACTACAAGGAAACAACAGCAGCAATCACCTTTGTCCGAGAAATTGCTTGATGATGACCCCTCACCCTCTTGTGGCACTCAAAATAGCAGCCCAAACCAGAAAAAGTTGGTCAGTGAAGGCTCTGATGATGATCCTAACAGAATTAAAACCTCGACAACACCTTTCAAAGGTCAAATTGACCTAAACATACAGCCAGAGAGAGAGGAAGAGTTATCACCTAGTTCAGATTCTGGCAACATCATGATGCGGATGCTTCAAGATGCGACCGACAGGTACTCTAGGCAGCAGAGACTGTCCAGCACTGATGATAGTAACTCAGCTGGGAATCAGATGCTGGTGGATGGAAACATAGACGAAAACATCTGTGACAATGGCACACCTCGCAATAATCACCAAGGTGTTGACAAGGATCGTCATGCAGCTTCTTCCATGAAAGCATCTACATCTGCTCCAGCCATTGGGTAGGGGCGTGCTCTATCATCCAATGCGCACTGGACAACTATCCAGCAAAGTTAAGTATTCAAGCAATATGAGTACACTTCCTTTGTTCTTTTTTGGTATCTGTATATAGAAAGTAGAGTGGAAGGAGGTGGACGACATGGTCAATAGACCAGTAGTGTTGTTGGATTGTATCCTCTAATATGATTCTCTTTAGGTAAAGATAATGGAGGAATATGCGATTTAGATGAAAATAGTATAATGATCATTGAATCATATAGGATGGTTGGTTGAAGCTATGTACTTTCTGTTAAGGAGCTCATTGCTGCCTACATGAAGTAAAATGGAAAATGTAGTTTTGTGCCTGTACTTCAGGGAAATTGCTTGGTCTAGTTTTTGGATTTTCTAGATGTCACTGCTTCCATGATCTCTTGTTTCAGATTTCAAATTGATGCTGTTGCATTTCTTGTAGAAGCAGTACAACTCTGTTTTGAGTTAATACTAAGGTAGTTCATATTTTCTAGACTCTACGACTTAGTGAGATTTTAACTGAATGTTGATGACGACGACGACTAAAGAAGTTTATATTATTTTAGATTAAAAAGCAATGAATATCAATATTAATTTCGGATTTACTCTTGACATGAAAATTGGCAAGCATATGTGGTTTCATTTGGAATGGACACTTTAAAATAAAACATCATTTTGATTGATTGTAACTTTTGAGATTATAAGGCAACATAAACTGATTATAATAGTTGAAAAGAAAAACAAGAATACAAAGATTCCGAAAGATGCGAGTATAATACAATCGCTCGTATGACATCTATACGCAAGACAAATGAAGATTAGTTTCCCATCTTTCCAAGGATAGGTTAGGAGGCAACGTGGGAGAAAATGCAAGGAAGACAAAGTCAACCAATGTTACTGGCATGCAACCAAAAAGGGTAAACCGCTTATTAATTGTATCTTCTTCAATCAATGTCTCTAAACGGCCATTGTTTTTAGTATAGTTTGGTTGGCGCGAATGCCTACAAACTCAAGCCTCGAATGTCAAGTTCAAGAATAAGAACATTTTGTTGGTCAGGTGTTTTGCCTTTGTGACCTCTTCTCTCTTCCTCCTCATGTGCTTACAGGTGATGACGAGGAAGATGATCAACCAAACCCATCAAAAACTTTGGAGACACTAGTTAATAAACAAAAAGATTTTACTTTGCGTCTGTACACTTAATATTCGATCATCACCAAGTTCATCAATTTATTAATTACTGATATATCAATACTTCTATACAAGTTCTAGGCAAGATGAATGATTTACTCTCCAGCTCGTTCAAGAGGCACAGTGACCTCCGGCAACAGGCACAGTTTGATGATGTGGAGTCCGGAAGGGAGACTATGAATCTGGATAAGTTCTTTGAAGATGTTGAAATCGTTAAGGAAGATATGAAAACTGTTGAGAGGCTGTACAAGAGTTTACAAGAAGCCAATGAAGAGAGCAAAACTGTCCATAATGCCAAGACCATGAAGGATCTCCGAGCTCGAATGGATTCGGATGTTCAACAAGTCCTGAAACGTGTCAAACTCATCAAGGGAAAGCTTGAAGCATTAGAAAAATCGAATGCAATGTGCCGGAATGTACCAGGTTGTGGTCCCGGCTCGTCTGCTGATCGAACCAGGACCTCTGTGGTTGGGGGGTTGGGAAAGAAGCTTAAGGATCTCATGGATGACTTTCAGAACTTGAGAGCTAAAATGAATGCAGAATACAAGGAAACTGTGGAGCGCAGGTATTTTACAATCACAGGTGAGAAGGCAAGTGAGGATACTATTGAAACATTGATATCAAGCGGTGAAAGTGAAAGTTTCCTGCAAAAGGCAATTCAGCAACAGGGACGAGGTCAGATCCTGGACACCATATCAGAAATTCAAGAAAGGCATGATGCTGTGAAGGAGATAGAGAAGAGCCTGCTTGAGCTTCACCAGGTGTTCTTGGATATGGCTGCTCTTGTCGAAGCTCAGGGACATCAGCTGAATGACATTGAGAGTCACGTCGCACATGCTAGCTCTTTCGTGCGGCGAGGAACTGAGAATCTTCAAGAAGCCAGGGAATATCAGAAGAGTTCTAGGAAATGGACATGCATTGCCATTATTGCTGGTTGTGCCCTTGTTGTCCTGCTCATTCTACCTCTCTTACCGACAATTTTGGCTCACTTGTAGGAAGGAAGAATTTGAACATTTCTTTTTAACCAACATGTATCTGTTTCTTCTTCCAAAGAATCAAAGTTAAAAAATATAGTTGATAGATTGTAGATCAACTTTGTAAAATCAACATCTTTTAAGATAATGTCTATGGCTGGAGAAAGGCCCACTAAAAAATGGAATTTTAGAAAGGTTTTTCTCTTTCAGCACCCAAATTGGTGTAACCTGAAAAACTAATCCCCTGTAAAGCAAGTTGGAATACAACCATCGAGAAACAATGAAAAAGACTCATACATTGGTTGAACTGAAAAATTGAGATTCTACATCCAGTCAGTGTCACCCGAGTAAGGCAAATTAGTGTTAAATAAGGCTGTCAACAGAGCAAGGCAAATGCTGAAAACCATTTGTCTATTGCAGCCTAATACAATTTTAATGCTTGCTAATCTTGAAATGTAATGTCCACAATATCTAGCCTAAAATCATATTTAGGCGTACTCAGAAACTCTTTATAAGGCACTTACCAAAAGTTAATTCCAGCTCTGGATTGACACATCCATACGTACAATAAACTTACAGAAAGAACTAAAATTTAGAACAAGAAGATCGTTTAACAAGCCTTTTACTCGCAATACACGGTAGATGATAATCGTTCAACGATCAGCACAATATGCCATGCCATTCTCCAGCTTGGAAAGCTGCCAGTACAAAATCAGAATCCATACCCATCCATGAGAAAACCAGGCCAGCAAGCATTGCCTATTTTACAAATTTATACATGGACCAATCAAACACCAGCAGCATTAGGCAAGGCAGCCATAAAAGAATTGTATGATGACTCCAGATCAAAGCCAAGTTGTCGAACCTGCTGAGCCGTCAACTCATCCGCAGCTGCCGTCTTAGACAACTTTGAGATCCACTCTTTCATACTTGTCCTCCCCTCAAACTCTGGGGGCAAAATGCTCAACTTACCAAGTGAAGCTGGAACGTCCAAGAGCAAAGGGTATACTTCATCCACTGCCTTCATATTCAATTTCAAGGAATCCATTGCTGTAATAAAGTTCTGAACAGATTCTGCCACTGTGGCAGCTGAGGCAGCTGCCACAGCCCGGTGCTCTGTAGTTGCAGGCACCCCAGAGGTCACAAGTCGGTATATGGCAGCTGGACACTCCATTTTGTAGGTGTCTGCAAAATGGTCGATACTGGGGCCGGTTTCTTTCAAAGTTGAACCTAAAGTTTTAAAATGGGCAATGAGCTTCTGACATTCAATATCATACTCAGATGAGGATAAAATGTCACGAACATAGGCTTTTTCAAGCTTCTCAGTGGCTTTGATAATGGCATAGAGCTCAGCAAAGTTTTCATACATTTCTCTCTCGCGCTTGTCGTTCCATAGCTTGACCTCCATTGGAAGTAAAATATACACCTTGGGTGTTCAGATAAATGCAGGTATGTGCGGAGGATTGGAGAAGAGAACGGGTCACGCGCAAAGAGCATTAACCTTCTTCACTGAACCACAGAATGTACAACGAGTACAAGCAAAGGAAAAACGTTTAGAAATACAGTGCCAATCGACCAATATAAAGCGTGAAGATACAAGAACAAATAATAGCGAACTAAAAGAGTCATAAATCACAAAGGCCACTGTTGTGCAAAACCCAAGAAAAAAATAAAGAAGAAAAGGGCATGGCGTGTCCTTCAGTTGTTAAGATATCAAGATGCATTGTTTGAAAATATGGAGTATGCCAAAGACCAAATAGCTTGCTTAGCAATCAGTAAGAAACACAACCCAGAGAAAAACAGAGGAACGAGTAAACAAAAGTAAATTCAACGACAAAACTCAAGCCCGAGAGTCGAGTCATTCGCTTTCATAGACCCAGATACGAATTAACTAAAAAGGAACAAACCTTTTACCTTTCCCGGATTCAACGGGATCATAAAAACAGCGAGCAAAAGCAGCAAGCAGCAAGCAGCAAAATAAAGATTGGAACTTTACCTCAGATCATGTTAGAAACCGAGAATCCCCAATCTAAAAAAACAAAAGCCCGTATTGGAAACAACGTAAACTACAGCCATATAACAAATATATTAGAGATGGAGAATTACAGGTTACAAAAGACTAGGGCTTTGTAAACCGTGAAGGCTCTTATTTGCTTTCTGATTTGAATAATTCGTTGAAACGTTGGAGAGAGAGAGCGGGTTGCGTGTGGCCTCGCCTGCTCTGTATTAGTATTACATTGCTTACGGCATCTACGTGTAGTAGTTGGGCTCAGCTCAACACATAACTCACTCACTCTCTCTCTCTCTCTAGTAATAAGTAGTGACGCTACATTGCGTTTCATGGGCTCGCATGCTCAATCATTCCTCCCCATTTTCCACCGACACCATCATTCTCACTAATTCTTGTTTTTCCCAAAAGGAAATTTATTCTTAACTTGATCCATCAATGACAAAGTATGCAGTAACTATCTCAAAACGCCAAGGGCAGTTGTTCTTCTTCTCCTTCTTCTCTTGATCTGTGCAAATGTGTGTTATAGGAGTAGTTATTTAAACTTATTTCACTTTGCAAGACATAATTCTTCATCTAGATTATAGCACGAAGCCTGCTTAGACTTGACGAGTGTTACATACGCTCGCAACTATCTTAATCGTGCACAAAGTTTTTGTTTTGTTATGTACATTGAGCCTCAAATTGTATGATAAATAAAGATAAACTGCAGCATACTCACCGTCAAGGCAATCAATGTGCGGATCACTTGGCTCACTTAGCTTCCTTCGTAATGCAGGGACTGCATATATTTCAGGAGCCACATCCCAACATTTTGGAGGCTCTTTCCTGAGACCTAGCTAGCACTCTTTATCCTCGAACATCTCTTAAGGGTTTAAGTACCACGTGCTAGTTGTTTCTTTTGTTTTCTTTCCTTGTAACAAGGAAAAAAAAAAAAGAAGATAAACTTTGAAGTTAAGTTTGCATAATTGTCTACATGTACACTCAACAGTGTAACTGTAAGGAATGATTTGGTCCAAGAGATTCTTACGGTATCAAATAAAGTTGCAATAGTGTTTCCGCCAACTCAACCACTTATTACTTTTGTAGATCTCAAATCCTGTTACATACCTACGATATGATTTCAGATCTTCTACAAAAGTAATAGTGGTTGAGTTGGCCATATTTAGTCATGTCAAATATTTAAGTTTATATAAATTTTGGGAACACATTAAAGCAATGTTATGAATACCGTATCGAGCTCGATATTGAATTGAGCTCTGGAACGGAACTGTACCGGTATCGGTCGGTACCAGGTACCGTTTCGGGATATTTTTTAAATTTATAAAATAGTCCCTAAACTTTTTTAAAATTGCAAAATAGTCCATATTGATATATTATACAGCTGTACTGTATACTTTACTAGTTTACTGTTTACAT
>JAOTBA010000002.1:22289613-22311102 GCA_025629845.1 Erythroxylum squamatum | reverse complement strand
CGATCTGATACATAGTAATACGAATGCGAAATCAAAACCCACCCACAAAGACGAATAACATTTAACAAAGAATTTCAAAAAATTATAACTCTCCCCCAGAATTAAGCCAGAAAAAAGATACTCTTCATTTATCCAATAAAAATGCACAAGATTCAATCTTTATCAAAACCTTTCTAAAAAAAAGCCAAATCTATCGGACTAATTTCAGTAATAACATCGTACCACCTACCTTAAACACCAAAAACTTAAGCTTTCATAAAACCAATTTCCTAGAGACTTGAATGCCAACCTCGAAGCTGGAAGATGCTGATGCTGATGCATATGCAGCATCGCCATCACCGGAGGCAACTGGTTATGTGCCACTACCATCACATGGTGCTGCTGATATTGAGGATGCTCTGGCAACACCACGCTCTCCTGTGTGAAATCAAGCTGTCTTGCTAGCTTCTTTGTGGCCCTAAAATGTGCGCCAAATATATAGAGCAATCACTCCCATTCCTCTGGATTACGAGAGGATTGGAGTAATGCCCGAAAACGAGGAATCAAAACGTAAGCTATCCAATCATAGTTACTTACCAAACGTTAGTTTTGATTCCATACCCTTACCTATTACCTCATACCCTCTAAACATTAATGATCCAACTTAGGCTCATGCTGGATTAGTTCCCATAATGAAGAAGCATACTATTTGTGTAACAAGCATTTGAAAGGTGGAGGAATCACTAGATTAAATAAGTATTTAGTTAGGGTCAAAGATAATGTGGAGTTGTGTAAAAAAGTAAGTCATGGTGGAATGACAAATGAAGACTTTGCTTAAAAAGTATTAGCATGTGAAAGATCGAAGGCAAAGATTGAATTACGAAATTGGAAGTTCTTTTGTTGGTGGTCAGGATGATAGTGAGAATATTGAAGGTGGTATTATTCCCACCCAATAAAAAGAGAATGTTACATTTGATGTTAGGAAAAGAAGAAGAAAGATGTCTAATTTTTTTGCACCATGAATAACTACTGAAGCTCAGTCTTCAATCCATAGTGCCTTACAATCTATAGAAGCGACTCAAATATGGATATGGCAATGGCTAGATGGTGGCATGATTTAGGTATATCATTTAGTAATGCCCAGTCTCATTATCATCAGCTAATGGTAGATGTTATTGCCTCTTATGGTCCAGGATACAAAACTCCTTCAATTGATGACTAAAAAGGTAAATTTTTTAGTAGCTCTGTTTATGAAATAAAATATTATTTGGATGAAAGAAGAATGATTTGGGCTTTTTTTGGGTGTTCAATCATATGTGATGATTGGACAAATAGAAAACATGAACCTATTATTAATTTTTTTGGTTTATTTTATCAAGGGGACAATGTTTTTTCAAGTCTATTAATACATCTGGCCTTGTTAGGAATGTTCATACTCAATTTCAGATATTTAATGAAGTTGTGAATAAAGTTGGGCCAGAAAATATTGTTTAATTCATTACTGACAATGATTTTGCTTATAAAGCCACTGGAAGAAGATTGCAAAGCAGATATAATTCTTTTTATTGGATTTCTTATGCTGCGTATTGCATTGACTTGATGTTAGAAAATATAGGAGATGCTAGACATTTTCTATTATTGATTAAATTATACAAAAAGCAAAAATGATGACCAAGTTCATCTAAAATCGTGCATAGGTCCTAAATTTAATGAGAAAAGATTTCACAAATGATAGGAATTTGTGTCGTCCTATTATAACAAGATTTGCAATTAATTTTTTATCAGTTCAGTGTTTTATTATGATGAAGAAAGAATTGAGACAAATGTTAGAATTGAGACAAATGTTTACAAGTGACAAATAAGTTGCATCTCAACATGTTAGGTCTAATGCTAGATTGGAGGCTTTTAGAATTATACTTGAATATAATAAACTTTAGACCAAATGTCAATTTGTCATCCGAGTTTGTGAGTCTTTGGTGAGGGTACTTCATCTGGCTAATAGTGATGAGAAGATGACAATGAGTTATTTTTTTAATGCCATGGAAAGGGCGAAGAAAGTAATCAAGGACAATATCAAAAATAGGTCTTCTTTATACATACTTTATCTTGCAGTCATCAATGAGAGATGGGGAAGACAACTTTACTCTCTATTGTTTACGGTTGTGACATTTTTTAATCTTAGTGTCTATTCAGACAAAAATTGACAAAGAAAGCTAAAATTAATAAGGGAATGCTAATAGCTATTACAATAATTGTTTCCCATGAGATGATGCAAGATCTCATAAGATCACAAATGAAGATTTATAAGGATGCTTATGGTGATTTTAGGATGCCAATTGCTATTCGTTAAAATAGATAAACTTAATCCAGGTATTTTTTTCACTTTTGTTACTTGTTAAAAATTAATCATCACTTTATTTTGTTTATAATGCTACTTCTATTATCTTACTGTTACTTGGTGGGACCAATTCAGAAGTGGTGTTCCAGAATTGCAAATATTTGTAATTCGAATTTTAAGTAAACGTGTGATTGTAATAGGGTGTGAAAAGAATTGAAAAATATTTGAATTTATCCATTCCAAGAGAAAAAAAAAAGATTCGAGCACAAAAGATTAAGCGACTTGGTCTTTGTTTGATAAAATTTAAAACTTCGGGAAGCATATGTTATTATCATTATTAAGTTGTATATAAGTTCTTGTAATTTCTTAATAATTTCATTTTATTGTTTACTAGGACTTTTAATAGAACAATTAGCTTTGTAGATCCAATTTTTCTTAATCATATCGATCTTTTGGTAGATTGACTTTCTGATAATCGAGTTTGATAAATGAGAGTGACTTAGAAGATAATATTGGAAGGGAATTTTTAAAAAAATGGAACAATGGTATTAATAAAGAATAAAGTTACAACACAAAATGAGGTTCAAGGGTATACCCGATAGCGTTCGATAATACATATGAGAAAGCTACCAACAATCAGATTTTAAGAATAGATACATTGGTTAGATATTTAGATAAAGAATTAAAGATGATCTGCAAGTTAGTGCTAAGTTGTTTAGAAAGATTGGCTCCCTAATTTCATTAATGAATTTAGTGATTAGTGTTCCTAGTGCTTTTCTCTTAGCCTCAAATCTTCTCAAGTTTCTTTCCTTCCAAATGGACTATATTGTTAGACCCATAACTAGTATGAAAATCCCTCTCCCGGCTTTAGGAATGGATAAATTAGCTGTCAGCCAGTGAATGATGCTAGATAGTAAATTATCTTATATATTCCAGCAGTATATAACCTTCAATTGTTCCCAAATCATTTTTGTTGTCGAGCATAAAAAGAAAAGATGATCTCTAGATTCATCTTATGTCAAACATAATGGGCAGGATCTGCTGATGTCAAGGTAGGAGAGTCTATCAGTAGTGTTGGGCTTATTCTTTATGGAGAGCCAAAGAAGAAAGGGAACCTTGGGGGGGGGGGGGGGATTATGCTAGATGATTATGTGTCAAGTAACCTCAGGAGTGATTACACTTGAGTGATTCCATAGAAAGTTCCTGAGTAATCTTTCAACTGATTTGATAACATTTTTGGAAAGAAAGACATGTGAGCTCCAGCATATGTGAAGGGAATTAAGTACATTTTTAACAAGTTGGAGCTTCCATGCATATGATAGAAATTTTTTAACCCAGGAGTTAATCCTTTTTTGGAATTTTTTCAATAAGTGGAATTCAATCAACAAATCTGAACCTCTTTGATGAGATCGAGAGTCCTAGTGGAGACTTCATCATCATTCCAGTGGCAGTTGCAATTTGGGTTTTTAAGGATGAAACACCTCTGGATATGGTGAATTGGCTTTTTTGTAGGTTGATTTGTAAACCTGAAAGATTATTGAATTGATCTAATGAACTCATAAAGGTTTGAATGGAATTCAATTTGGCACTACAAAATAAAAGAAGACCATCAGCAAAAGACAGGTTGGTTATCTAACCATCTTACATTGAGAGTGATATATGGATTTGGAGTTTGCATCCACTTCCTGCTTGATGATAGAGTTTAAAGTTTCCATGCATAGAATGAACAAGTAAGGGGCGAGAGGGGTCCCCTTTACTGAGTCCCTTAGAAGCCTAGCCTGTTACAAATAAACGCACTTTGATTGTCACTAATGGGGGAAGTGAAAATCTTCTTCAATCTGAAAGCAAGAATCTTTGAGATGATTTTGTAGAGGACATTTGAGCAATCAATTAGGATAAATTAACTAAAGTAGGAAGGGTTATAACCTTTAGGAATCAAACACAAGCAGGTTTTATTAATTTCCTTGAGTAACCTTCCATTGGAAAAGAATTCCCTAATTGCTTCCTTGATGAAAGGTTATGTGATATTCCAAGTATTCATTCAGTCCGTCAGATCCGGGGGCACGAAGGCCATCCATCATAAGGACAATGTCCTCAATCTCCTTGTCCTCCACATGTTTAGATAATAGCGCAGCCTCCTCAGGAGTTATCCTTTTTGAAATAAGAGAGTTCAGAACAAGAGGCTTGAGTTATGTTAGGAGTACCTAGAAATGAACTGAAGTAGCCAAAAGCCTCATTCTGGATATCATTAAGATTGTGCAACTAAATTCATTCATTATTGGTGATTGTATTTATCCTATTCTGGTTCTTCCTGGACAGGATGGTATTGAAAAAGAATTTCGAGCATTTATTCCTATCTTTGAGCCAATTTGTCCTTACTCTTTATTGGAGTAATGAGAAGTGATTGCTGATAACAGTTATGCATTTTGAAAGAGCTTGCTTTTCTCTAGCTTGAATGAGGGAATCTTGAGGAGAGGAATCACTAAGTTTTTGGATATTAGCTAATTCAATCCTAGCTATCTATAAAGCAAAATCAGTGCTAGAACCCCTTAGAGAATTGAGGGCCTTGAGTTCTTTCTTGACTTCCTTAAGCTTTTGAATACAACTGAATTGTTTGGTGCCTCTAAACATACTTTCAGCCCCTGCTCTACAAGCTTCGATGAATCCAAGATCCTTGGCCAAGAAGTTACTAAAGTGAAAAAGAAGAAGACCTTCTAGACTGCTGGATTAAGTCTTCAAACTTAATGCAAGTTTGATCTGAGCAGACGAGTTTTTTAAAATTAGCTAGGCTATTTGGAAGCTGAGCAAGCCAATTGGCATTAACAAGAGCTCTATTGAGTTTCTTCTTGATGAACCAATTAAATCTTTATTTATTGGTCCAAGTGAATTTGTATCACATCTATTTTAAATCAGTAACTGCAAGGTAATCCACATATTCTCTGAAGTCATTTGAAAAGTTCCTTATACTACAATGACCTTGTGCTTCTGATCTATATAATGTTGAATTTAAATCACCACATATCAACCAAGGTGTATCAATAGTAAATCTGAGATTTATAGGATCTTCCTTTGAAATCTAAAATTACTGGCATATATGAAGGAAATGGTGATACCAATTTGCTTTTGAAGGAAGTAAATTCTAAGGTGCATAGCCTGATCTGTTGTGTGGAATATAGCTACCCAAATAACATCAACCTTAAAGCATATGATGATTATGCCAAAAGCATTCTGAGAGTGTTTGGAGAAAATATCCCATTGAGGTCCTAACATGTTCAATTTACAAACATTCTCAGACTTTATTTTAGTTTCTAATAACCCTACTATTAAAGGCTTTTCCCTAAAGACAAAATCCCTTAAAGTAGTTTGCTTTATTGGGCAATTTAATCCTTTAACATTCCAGACTATTATTGACATGCCAATGTTTGTTTTTGGAGCCTTTCCCCTTGCTCCTTTGGGATCTTCTTCTCTCCATTGTTTAGAAATGATCAATGGTTGCTGCATTGTTGTTTTCAGTTCCATTAGTATCTATAAAGGTTGGGGGGAGTATCTTTAACTATAGGTGATGCAGATGCATTAGGAGTACTATTGACTTCAACTAAAGAACTGGAGTCTTTTGCTTCAAATGTGGCATTGTTAGGACCCGATGGAGTACCAGGAGGAGTGTCAAACTTCTTTCTAGCTTCATTCTGTATAGAATCAGATTTAGATTTTGTAGCAGACATTTTTGAAGGGATTAGTTTAGCCTCTATAGGTGGAACTTTAGTATCAACCAAACACTCAGAATTATGGTTTTCCACCACCAAGGACTCATCAATTTCAGGCAACACATTGCATATTAACTTTTGGTAGGTGCTTGTTTTAAATGTTCTCCCTGTAGCTTTCCGTAAGTTCCCAAGGGGCTGAGAGGGAGGTTTCCAATGATAGGAAATCATAATACTGTTCTCCCATAATTTATTTCCTTCACCTAGCCTCATTATAGGGATCTCACTAGGGAGTTCTTTAGAAAGTTCAACATGTACACAAATACGGGCATAACCTATTCTGGTTTTTTTTATATAGTATTGTCATCAAAACACATAGACTTTCCAATGAAACTAGCAAGGGAACTCATTCCTTGAGTAGTCCAATACTCAAAGGGAACATTAGGAAAGTTGATCCAAAGAGAGACACTTTGTATTTTAATGGATTCCAAGTTCAGACTAGGCTGCCAGGTTTGCAGAAAAATGGGTTGGTTTTCGTAATGCCAAGGCCCCTCTTCCAGGATTTTGTGAGCTTCAGAGGTGGTAGAAAACGTGAAGCGAATGAGGTTATCCTTAGACAGGAGCACGTCTGTCAAACTTTTACTCTTCCAATTTCTATGTGCCCATCGATGAATAAGAGGAAGGGGAGGTCTATGTTCGAAAAAGAATCCAACTAAAGTGCCTTCCTAGCTCCGAGTTCCCTCTTATAAGATTTCAAGCTCAAGACAAGCTATGAACTTCCCTTAGATCTCTTTAGGAGGTTTGTAAATGAGGTTGGAAGTAAGGTGATCTCCAACTACCTGCTTCCAGCTTTTTTGCAGGTTAAAAGGCAAGGTTTGGTAGTGGGGAGTGTTGTTTGAAGATGAGGGTGGAGCTAAGGATGGTGGAGGGGCAGGTAAGGAGTGAGCTGGTAAAGGTGAGAATTCATCTTTATTAATGGCAGAAGAAGTCAGCATCTATAGGAGGGCAGAGCTAAAAGAAGCAAGTATCAACTTTGGCAGTTGGTTAGACCTGAAAGGTAGATTCAAAAACAGAAAAAAAAAATGTTGGCAGGAGAACTAAGTTTTTAAGGAAAGACCAAAGCGCCCTTGGCGTTTATCAAAAACAGGAAGCTAGAGGTCCAGAGAGTGTGCAGATAGGGAGCTTACTAGAGTCATGCAGTGCTTTCTCCATAATAAGTGTATCCCCAATCAAGAGAGAGTTCCATCATTTTTAGAGGTGAACTCTTTGATACATTTGGAAGAGAGAATTTGACATGTTATTTGGTGCAATGAATTTGAATGATGATGATGATGAGATTTCTATTAATGATGAAGATTTTATACTAAATAAAGAGGTCAATACGATTTGAGCAGGTATTCGATTAAATGAAGTTTCAATTTTTTTTCTCTTCTTTTAATTTCACTTATATTTAATATATATGTTAAATTCTATATTATACAATATAAATATAATTTTAAATGTTTTTATTTCAAGCCTCTATCAGCTTTATTATAATGTGGATATTCTATTTCGGAGTTGTAAATTGTAGTTGTTAGAGAGTCAATGATATTTATTATTCTTTTTATTTGATGTTTTGATGTAATTATTATTTATCATATGATGGAATTGTAATATTTTAAATATTATGTATTGTTCTTAATTTTATATTTGTATGATAATTAAATGATCTTTTTTTCATATTAATTGTGATATTACTTATATGTGAAATATGTGAAAAGCAATATTAATAAAAATAAATAAATAATAATTATTTAAAAATTTTATTATTATAATATTCAGAGACAGTTGATGTAAAATTATTAAACAGTATAATATATTGACAAATTATTTTGTAATTTTAAAAATTATTTTAAAAATTTAAAAAATTATTCAAAACAGTAACTGATATTGATTAGTACCATTATATTAACGTACCAACATTAAATTCTTACTAGTACCAATATCGATATCGGTATATCATTTGTAACATTTACCGTGAGACTCCTGTAAAGTAGGAATAGGAATGCGTACTGCTCACAAGGTGAGTGAATTTCAGGACGGAAAAAAGTAAGTTCACATGTCAACACGAGTCCGTAAAGAGGATTAAATAACAATACTAGTCCAACTATTTAGGGAAATTGAGACATGAAAGAACTACAAGTTTGAACCTCCAAAAGGCATTTTCTGCATACGCAACTCCTCATCAGCCTTCTTCAAGAAGCGGTCCCAACCACTCCCAGGACCAATGTCCAGATAATCTTGCGGAACTGCCGTTTTCAGACCTGGCCGAATACCACACTGGCTCTCTACTATTCTGAAAACTAATCCGTCTCCTCCCTCACCATCCTTCTGCTCCAACTCCTCCCATGTAAATAGGAGTGGAAGGGTAAATGCACCCCAAGGGTTAAAGTCAAGTATCTTGACCCGCTCATCCTTAGTGACATAAATATCAAATGTATAATTTTCTGATTCGAACTTCACCCTCACAATATCAATAAAGAATTTCTTCAGCAATTTTTGGACAACAGTTTTCATCTCTACGAGTTCTGGATAAAATGTAGTAACCTCACGTTGCGAGATACCAACAAGGCGCCGTCCCCATACAAAACAACGAAATTCCATTGCAGGCAATAATGATGAATACCACCTGCGGAGTGCAAGGAAGAACTTTGGTGGTCTTGACACGGTTTTGTCACTACAAGAATCATAAGCATGACACAAATCATGCACTAATGAGTCAGAAGACCGCAACAATAGTGCAATCTCGCTGAATGATGAACAGCGAAGTGTTCCAGATGTGCTAATCCAAGCAGAATCTTTTGGTGAACTCCAGTTCAACTTGGGGAAAACTGCACCTCCAAGGGTTTTAATTGATTCCTTGATGCTCAATTCAAGTTCCGGGAAAGAAGGGGGGGACGGGGGCTCTTCTGCTTCATCCTCAGATCCTTCTGCAACTTGATAATCTTCCTCATCTATAGGATTGTTAGTCCTATTAGGCAGGGCATCCTCATTTGAGACAGAAAGAGGTAAGAGAAAAGGCCCAGAATCATCTTGAAGATATTCAACAAAAGATTCCGGAAGTTCATGAATTATGGTTCTAACAGAGACAGACTTGAATTTAGGATACCATTCCTGAATTTGACATCTGTTGATATCTTCTTGCTTCATCACTGCTAATATAAACAAACAATTTGAATTTCTGCAATAAAACAGGCATCAGTTACTTCTATCTTGCAATCTGCTACAGAATATTCATAATCATTAACTTTGCACATAGGCATATAACATATTTCATTTTGTAAAAGAAGTGAACGCATTGCTTAAAAACAAAAATAGAAAATTAACAAATTTACAAGCTGTATCTACAGGGTGTTGCCAAAACCAATATATTGGCAACAATAATAGGCCTAAGATCCTCAAGGCTCCTCCCAAAACCAGCATCCAAGGAAGGACCCCACCTAAATTTGACATCCAATAGGCCGAGAAATTTATATGAAACAACCTCAAGCATATTGATGAACCGAGTATGTCATCTATCATTACAATTCATGGGAATCACAAAAACCTTGTAAACACAATTCAAATCCAGAGGTAGTTCTGGGGTTATATAAAAAGATCAGAGAGAGTTCTTTCGCAGACTTTTTGCACAAAGCATATTATTAACTAAAAAAGGTTTTCCACAATATAATATTCCATTCACCCAAAGATCAAAACTTGATCAGTAGTACATTAGTAACCTACGTTTTCCAGAATGTTGTGCATATTATCATTATTCAAAAAAATTCAGAGTTTTGTGAGTTAAAACATCTCCCAAGCCATCAATAACTACATATATGCAAGCAGAAGAAGAAAGTTATGAAGCCCAAAAAATTGACTCGATCTGAATTCAAGTATTCATTAAGGTTTCAACTTAAATTATAATAAAAGAAAACTATGGGAAAAAAAAGGTCAGAGAACTTACTAGGAAACAGAGAAACTAGACAACAACAAAAATTTCCAACGAAGACTCTGTTTTCTTCAATTCACCGAAGAGAGTTTGTCTCTCTAATCTAAGTTTCTCTCTCTAGAGAAAACGATAACACTTGGATATCCTTTGGAATTCAACGTGAAACAACTTGTTTAATGTTGTTTGTGTGATGCGTGCAACTGCAAGCTGCAAAATAGGCCAGAGGTCATTCAGTTGCTGACAGCCACTGACGCCGACAATGGAGAAGGTTAGGAAATGGATGACCAAAGCGTGAAGGTATATCAAGTATGTGTACTACTTACCACTACTCTTTTGATATCAGAGTATTAAATTACTACAAACGACTCTTATCATCAACTAAGGAAATCTTTCACATTCACTGAAAGCCAAAGCTTATGATTATGGAACAAATGTTTTCTTGAGGAAGAAACAGCACAGAGCATTGAATTTAGTACTACCAAACATTTGTAAAACAATAAAATAGCATTGTAAAAAAATAAAGTGATGATTAATTTTCAATAAGCAACAAAAATGAAAATATACACCTAAATTAAATTTATTTTCAATAAGCAATAAAAGTGAAAATATATACCTAAATTAAGTTAGTATTTTTAATAAATAACATTTGACATCCCAAAATTAGCAAAAGTATCCTTATAAATTTTCATTGTGAGTTTAAGAGATCTTGCTTTATCTCATAGACAATGATAGTTATAACAATTAATTACATTCTTTTATTAACTTCAACTTTTTATACATTTGGTATGAAATAGTCATTAAGATTAAAAAATATTCTAGTTGCAAACAATAGAGAGTAAATTTGTATTTCTCATATCTTATTAATTATTGCAAAAAAAATGTATATACAAAGAAGATATATTTTTCAGATCGACCTTAATTGTTTCATTTGTCCTTTATATGACATCATAAAAATAACTCATTGTTACTTTTTCATTATTATTAGTCAAACGAAATACCGTTACTAAAGGATCACAAACTCAGATGATAAGTTAACATTGAGACTAAATCTTCAAGTATAATTCTAGAAACTTTCAATATAGTATTATACCTAAAATGTTGAGATATAACTCACTTATCACTTGTAAATATTTATCTCAACTATTTCTTTATTATAATAAAACACTAAAGTGATAAGAAACACTAATGTGATAAGAAATTAGCTACAAATCTTGTAATAACAGGACGACACAAATTATTACCATTTGTGAAATCCCTTTTCATTAAATTCAGAAATCATGCACAATTATAGATAAACTTTGTCACTTTTTTTGCTTTAGGTACAATTTTATCGACAATAGAAAAATATCAAATATTTTCTTTGTTTCAACATCAAGTCAATGTAATATATAACACAAATAGTATAATAAAAAATTATAGCCTTGTTTGATAAATAGTTGATCAGCTATTTTTGGTGGATTGAGAGGTATTTAGCTGTTTAACTATGTTAAACCGCTGATAATCATATTTGGTAATCAACTGATTGGGTTGGTGGATTGAACCCAATATGTTGTTTTTAAAAACGCTCTTTTGAGGAGTGTTTAGCTCCAGTGACTAAGAAATTAAGGGATGAAAAAACAATTGTGCCCAAAAGTTATTACAAATTAGGAAAGAGAAAGAGAGATAGAGATAGAGATAGATAAGCATAAAGTGTAAATTCAATTTACTCGAAGTCAAAAAAAGTACTTTGGTTTATTTATAAATTAAACTAAGTTCGAATTTTTCTTTAATAAAATTTTGTGCTTCATATCAGTATTATTATTTTTAAACAATTAAGTATCATCGAATTTGGTGTTGTACAATAAAAAACCGCTATCAAATTATTTTATAGTAACTAAAAATTACTATAATGTTAGAATTTGAAAGTTTCGAGTTGAATTCCTTGTACTTATTAATACTTGGATTAAATTTTGTAATTAAGAAGAATTCAATCATTAAATTAAAAATAAATTTTTATACTTAAATATTTTTAAAATAAAAATGTTTCTACAAATAGTTATTATGTCTAAAAATTATTTTAATCTTAATTTTAATAGATAAAATTATTAAAAATCTTTTTTTAGTTTTAGTTATAAGATAAGACTAATTTTATTAAGGGATTATATTTTCATATAATTAAAAATAAGTTTTATGCTCATTAACTACTACATTTTTCAGTTTAGTTTCAAACATTAATTTAAATAATTATTTTTTATTTTGAACATGGGCAAATAAGTTTAACTTAATTTATTTTGACGGATTTATTGAAGTAAATTGAAACGTAATCATAAAATTATGATTGAATAAGTATTCATTGATAGATCAAAATAGAATAATTTTTGCTGCTTTCGCGCTACATAACTATATTAAAAGAAGCACAATTGACGGCCCAGCTTTTAACATCATCAATCAAGATATTGAATTTATACCTCTATATGTATTTGAAGATGTTAAAGTTACCTCTATACAAGAAGGCATTGAAGAACCGAGAACTCGAGAAATGACAACTATTTGTGATAATATTGTTTCTAATTTGATGACAGTTAGACATCATTCTTAAATTATAATAAACATTTGCTTGAAATGATAATGTTGACTTTTTTGTTCTATCTAAATTCTTATGAGAATATTCAAAGAAATACTAATATATAATACTCGTATCCTTATAAATCTTTTTTTAAATCATGCCCTCATAAGTCATTTTACACGTAAACAACTAATATTAAATAGTTAATTTTATCAAATATGTTTAAATAAACAACTGATGTTATCTGTCGATCAAATCAGCTATTTTAATTTACTGTCAGATAACTGCTGATAGGATCAACTAACAACTAATGCAATCTACTAATTGTCAAACATGGCCTATACCTATTTTGCAATCTTCTTCCAGTGGCTTTACAAGAAAAATAATTGTCAGTAATGAGCTGAACAATATTTTCTGGCTCAACTTCATTTGAAATAGAGTATCAACGTTCTTAACACGGCCAGATGCATCAGTAGACATAAAAAATATTGTCCCCTTTACAGAATGAACCAAAAACTTAATTGTAAGTTCCCATCTTCTATTTGCTTAACCGTTATACATGATTGAATACTTAAAAGTAGCCTAATTCATTCTTCTTTCATCTGAATAACTTTTTATTTTATAAACATGGTTACTCAAAATTTTACCTCTATAGTTATCAATTAAAAGAGCTTGTATCCAGGATCGTAAGAGGTAATAGCATCTACCATAGGCTAATAATAATTAAACTAGATAACATTGAATGTTATATATAAATCATAGCACCATTTAGTCATTGCCGTATCTAAATTATGAGTCGTTTATAATATAAACGATGATATGATTCTTCATTACGAGAATCAATCTAGCATAAACTCAAGCTAAATCATTGAATTTTGCTAAAGTGGTTGAATTAACAAGAATACTCAAACTTTCTTCCATTTATATGTAAAAATAAATAAAGAAATATATCAAAATTAAGTTAATAATTTCATATTAAAATAAAGTTAAGTGAACAAACATAAAGAAATAGATCAATACTAATTTCTCAATAGTTCATGTTTAAACATAAAACCATAACTATAAACTATTTTGTGTAATTATATAATTCAAAAATAAACTCACAACTATAACTTATTTTGTATAATTATATAATTTAATCATAAATTCACAAGTCATAATTATAATTCATTTTGTGTTATTATATAATTCAACTATAAACTCATATCTATAATTTAATTTGTATAACCACATAATTCAATTATAAAATTACACATATAACTTATTTTGCATAGTTACATAATTTAACTCACGTCATAACAAAATTCATCTTCTTTTCTTACCTATAGATTGTATAATATATTTTGTATAATTATGTGATACAAATATAAACCCTTACCTGTAATTTAATCTGTATGACTATTGATTAGTTTATTAAATAATCCAATCATAGATATAAACTCACAACCATAATTCAATTTGTATAATTACTAATCATATAATTCAACCATAAATTAATTAATCTATTTTAATATTAAAAAATTCAATTTATAATATACAATCCAATTTATAATAAAGATTAACCTTTCATTCAAATTTTAATGTATCTGAATCTCAAATTTCAAATAAGAATAACCTCAAATTCATAATTCAATTTCAAATTTCAAACAACAAATAAATACCCTTAAACTTAAATTCATAATCCAATTCAATTTTTTAGATCCCAGTCATTATAGAAAGTTAATTCTAATATTCAAAATTACAACTAATTCTAATTTTCAAGTGAATACCGTGACAATTTTTATGAATGACAAATTCAAACTTTCATTTTACTATTCTATAATCACAAATTCACAATTGATAAATCGTTCATGATATATGATACAAAACATCCACAAGCCCACAAGCCTACAACACAAGCAATCACATATAAACATACGATTCCACAATCTACACACACACTAGCAAAATGCAACTTTGGTTTAAACTCATAAGTGAAAAGTCATAAGTCATAATACTGCAATTTTAGAAAACAACACAACACAAGAGGGTGATAACTGGCGACAATGATGAGATTAGCTGGTGCAATTGGCGAGTGGTTGTCGGCTGGTGCAACACTACGACTGGCGAATGGCAATGGCTAGTAGTACGTTGAAATATAAGAGTAGGAGTTTGTCCCATATTGAAGAAAGAGAGGAAAGAATATCAACATATAAGTCTAGTGAGCTACTCCACCTATCACCAATTGGTTTTAGGATGGAACCTCATTTAGACTTATATGTGGTCTAACTTTCCTTCTCGTGTGGGCCCGTAGGCCTATTGTAAAATTCTAACATGGTATCAGAGCAGGTTTGGCCTGGATTATTAATTTTCCGGTTGTCTGTCTGGATGTTCATTCAAAGCGGCCCGGTCCGGTTACCGCTGCGTATATTTCAAGTGACAACTGGATGTCCAGCCCCTGTTGCACTTGAGGGGAAGAGTTAGAGTGTCCCATATTGCCTAGACATGAAAATGTTAAAGGGTTTATAAGTGGTAAGGGTTAACTATCCAAACAACTAGTTCTAGTTATTTGGACAATAGTTAACCCAAGCCCAACCATGCAAGTGTTTGGTAAAACGGTCACTTAACAGCTTTCAGTTACAGAGTCAGAATAACACTATGCAAGTGTCGCAGAAACGATTAAAGGACTCTGATATGGATATGATCTTTCCTTTTTTTATATTTAACTTCTTTGATTAGTTTAAATAAGTCGTATTTAGAATCTATAATGCTCAAGACTTTTCTATGCTTGACATGACAAGGAATATGGTGGGGCAACAAGACATAATTATTCAACGACTCCTCCATTGCATCAAAGTGCTGCTACCTGGACCGGCTCACAAGTCTCCCCAGATCCCACTTACAAGCATATATTCTTCTCAAAAGTAGAAAACAAGTTAATAAGAAGATAAAACGCAGATTAAATTAAAAATGTTCTTACAAAGAAAATGATGGCTAATGGGTCTGTTCTTTTCATTCTTTAAAGGAAAAAGGTAATATAAATGAAATGTTCAAAATGAACTGATAACCAAAAACCTTGAAAAGTAAAAAGATGGGACATTGATGTGTGTCAGTCTCAGTCAATTAGACAAACTTTATTTAGTCATGTGTTAGAGCCAAGAACTCTTCTTTCTCTTCAACCAACCAGCAAACCAATCGATATTCGACCAGCCTACGCATGTAGCTTAACCTAGTGGATAGTGGGAACCTTTTCTCTTCTTTTTATTCCAACTTTCTTCAGAGGTCTTGCCTCGTTCCAAACTCACACTAATTTCCTTAGTGCCCTATGCATAGTGTAATGAAGACAATACCATGTAGCAGCAGACTCTTTTAAGTGTAATGCCAACTTGATTTTGTCCATAAAGTTTCATACACAGCCAAGTAACGTTATATTTCCTCCATCTTTCAATACTATGCTAAAATATGTGAGGAGGCACAAAGCATTACATTCCCATGAAGCAACCCTGAAATTTTTTATGACTATTGCTGAAATTGCATCTGAAAAGGGAAGTGGAGAACATTCTTAACGCAAAGTGACAATAATATAATTTTCCTTCCTTTTATGATATTATATAAAACTGAAACATTAATATTCTCAAGACTCTTCAAAGCTTTGGGACTTGAAACAAAATCAAGCCATTGCCACCAGGATCACGTGCTTTTAAGCAGACCTGTGATTAAGAAGACGATTAAAGAATTTGAGATGGTGACATAACGTCCATGCCTTACCTTAGATTCCTCTTTGTCTTCTCTTAAATTCCTATTTTCTGTTTCTGGTAGAGGTAGACTCTCAGTCTGACTCTTAAAGCGTCCCAAGTACCAACCCATCAATCTTTTTTACTCGTTATGTTAAAGTGTCTCATATTGCCAAGTCATGAAAATGTTAAAAGATTTATAAGTGGTAAGGGTCAACTATCCAAACAACTTGTTCTAGTTATTTGGACAATGGTTGACTCAAACCCAATTCTTGTTAGTGGACTCTACACTCTGCCTATATTAAAAATTCAATATGGTATCAGAGCAGGTTTGGTCCGGATTATGAGGGCGTTTAAGAGTTTATAATAGTGTGCAAACCTCCCCCTCTTGAGGTAGCTTTTGGGGATGAGTTAGGCACTTCTAACATAGTATCAGAGCCAGTTTGTCGTGATGGTTTGGGGCGGTGCCCCGTTATGTCCCTTTGCCCAATATATCCATCAGATGTCCAGTCCTGCTCTGGACTGAGGGGGGTATCAGGAATCCCACATCGGACAACTATGAAGGCATGAGTTTATAATAATGTGCAAACCTCCCCTCTTGAGCTAGCTTTTGAGAGTGAGTTAGGCACTTTCTAACAATATTACAGGCATCCTCAATGGATAAACTTTGTGTGTTTCTTTGGATGAGTTATAATTAAGGTGGAGTGGAGATAATCGGTCGGTTCATTGTGTTTGGAAGGGATTGGGTTACGTGAAAGAATAAGAAAGTGCATGAATATGTATGGCATCAGCAAACCTGCCACAAAGTTTCGACTGCATTTAACAACAAAGTTTTGTTGTATTCGGATAGCGATGGGATTATCAATTGAATTTAGCGTTTTTCACAACTAAATCCAGTAGAATATATATTTTCATAAATACAATAGGTATGGAAAGAGGACGGTCCTATATCTAATAAAGAATATTATGCTTTCTACTCTTACATGTACAGGCAGGAAGATTTCCAGACTGGATATCACTTCATACTGTTTATCTCTATGCACTTACGGCCATGAATCCAGATGATGAAGACCATTCAATTCAACCCAGATAGCGAAATAAAACAATTCCAAAAACCATGGATGGGTGGCAAAAGTATCCAAAAGCCATGGATGGGTGGCAAAAATATCATATCCATATATACAGTACAGACAAGATAAGGATAATGGTTTAGGTCCCACTTAAAAAGTGTTAGTTAATTACATCTGAAATGCAAGTCATTTGGTAGTTGCTTAGAGTAATTGATGATTGCTTGACAGCAGGCGTTTTTACCTTTATATATCCAGATAATGCAAACAAGAAAAGGACTTTGCTTGGGCTATGAAACTTCCCAAGCTTTGGAGAGAACAAACATGCAAGGTAAAAGTGATCTTTTCTTGGGAAACCACTCTAGTAGATTCTATGCTAAGTTGAAATTCATGCTAAACTTAAAAGGACCTATCTGGAGCCTGCATTAATATATTGGTGTCAATATTAACGCAGCCTTGAAGCCAACGAGAGAACCAGTTTATTGAAACAACTGATAAGAATTATCCTTGACAGGAACAGTTGTTGTATAAATTAAAGTTAAATGATTGAGACTTGTAATTTCAAAAAGATGAACTTAGTCTATTAAAATTTGGTGTGCCGTGTTAATTAGCTAGCTACTTAAATTGGTTCCACCAGGAAGAAGATAATAGGATGCTTAGCTCGTAAGAAATGGGGCCTGGACTGGAAAAGTCTACAACTGTAACTTCGAAGCAATTGTCCCTAAGGTACCCCTCAATAAATATCCTTACGCACAATATCTACTGTGTTATTATCATTATCAGATAACAAACATAGGCAAAGATCCAACTCTGCTACGTGTACGCTTTGGTATACACAATAACAGAAAGAAGTATCAAGGGATCACTCGAAACATCGTCTGTAACTGTAAGTGTAACAAATAGATAAGGAAAAAGTAGGTCCCACTTTGACGAGTAGATTGGCAGTTAATGTTGATAGCTCAACTAAATAACTACCAGTGGAAGGTTATGGTGACCTTTGTCTGAAAAACAGGGAATTCTAAAGAAACTATTTGATCGATCTTTCTCGTTAAGTAATTGCAACCCTTTTCTACGCTTCAATTTTGGGCGGTGGATATGACCCAACAAGTCAAAGATGTCGGCATATGGTAAACTAACCTTCGTACTTCATTTTTAAAAAAAGAAATACAAGGTATCGAAGGATTTGGTACGATGTCTGGCATAGATTCAACTGTATAAACGGTCAAAAAGGGGTGGATAAAATAAAAGTGACATAATCGGTGTAAGAAAAGAGAGAGCGACGACTGAAGTGATATTGTTATCCATTTACTAAGCACCGCCCGTGCGTGATGAAAGCGTCAAATGTTAGTTATTTGTTAGTTCCTACTTATGGGGGAGAATATTCTTATTTTCTTTTAATGATTAATCAAATATTCTGCTTTCCATACAAAATTTGGCTCTCTCATTTTCTTCGTTTCTATTCTTTGACTAATAAATCTTTACCAATTAATATTATTTAGACTAATAAGTTAATAATCTTTAATTACCATGTTAAGCAAACAATAAGTCTTTATCCCAAAAAATATTTTGCGAGCTTTCTCAAAAATTATAACTACAATTAATTTGTTTGTTATGTTTATTTTCATAGTACCATGTTATTATTTTAGCTATGAATTAGCTTTCACAGCCAAATCAGCTATGGTTAATAAGTTATGTTTTTATTTTCGTCATGTAATAAAACAAGATCAAATCTGGATTGTTGATCTCTTTTTTATATTTTTCTCTTTTTAAAAATATTTAAATTAAAACTTTAATACATTAATAAAGCATATTCCTCCCCTCCTTTTATATTTTGCCTATTGAAAATTTACTTCCCTCATTAACCTAATAATCTCATTTCTTCTTCTTCTTTACTGCGTGATTCCTCTCCTCCTCTATTTGTATTTTTCTTATTGAAAATTTGCTTCCCCCATTAACGTAATAATTTCATTTTTTCTTCTCCTCTCTTATGTGGTTCCTCTCCTCCTTTGTTAGTATTTTCCCCTTCTCCACTGACTGTTTTATGGCTTATCCAAATTCCCTACTATATGCTTAATCCTTTCACTTCTTTACTCATTGTCGTTCACATAATATCTAAGGAGTCGATCCCACGAAGAGGGTTAATCTAATCTTAAAATCTAAAACCAAAACTAATCGCAGAAATTCAGATTTAACTAAACTAAAACAATGATGCAATTCAATCAATCAACTCAATTCAAGAATTAATCACGAAATATTAACAAATCAGCAAATTGCAACACACGCATTAAGAATCAACCTAAGGAACTACCAATTGAGAGAAAAGAGAATTTTTACTTATCTTCAACACTAATCTAATTAATTATGAATTGTCGGATTATTGGTTACGGACGATCTTAGGGTTGATTACTCTCTCTCAAGTTATAACCAATAGCCCTAAATTATAAACCCTAATCAGATTATGAAAATTTGCAATTTCTCAATTCACAATTTATCCAACCCCCTAATTACATCTAAAGTTTTCCAATAGACTACCGAGAACTTACGTGAGATCTCTCTTCACACAATTACCGTTTTGATTGATTTCTCGTTATTATTAAATCACCTAACTCTTGTTAGCACAATTTAATTATTTTTCATTCGATTCACCCTCTCAATCCATCACCGAATTATGCAATTGCAGAAATCAATCACAATGAATCCAAATAACATAAACAATCAGATTTTTATTGAATCAAAGATAAAAACAATCTAAAGGTGAGTTTAGAGATTCCTCAACATTCATAAAATCCTATCTCAGCAGCTATCCCAATTCTATACATAAATAAAATTGAAATACACTGGAAACCAAATCTGAACGGATGACGGAAGCAGGAAAGTCAGGAAACCTCCTATTCTAGGAAGTACTTTGCATTGGTTTCTTCTCCGCGTCTCTCTTCCTTCGTCTCTTTCTCAATCTCTCAATGAACTCTCTCTAGGATTTCTTAATGGTGGCTGATGCAAGATGCTCCCCCTTCCTTTTTGTCTTGTTCTTTTTATACTTAATGTGTTTGTAGTAGTCCTATGGTTTTTTCGGGGTCAAAAAGGTCTAAAAAATTCCTCAAATTTTGACTTTTTTTTGTGTCTGTCTAATGCAGGCCACGATCGTGGGCCAAGTCTGATACTTCTGTCATGATCGTGGTAATTTGGCCACGATCTTGGGCTATCTCCCTTGTTTCTGTCATGATGGCTCGTTGTTTCAGTCTAAATCTTTCCAAAACTTCTTCGGTGTTTGCTGTTGACCCTGAAACACTAACAAACATATCAAGGTACCTTAAAAACATAATAATTAAGCTTAAATGCTTGTACTAACCCATAAAAACACTTGAACACAAATAATTCACAAACTAACACAATTATACCAAAACCATATACTAAACAATCGAATAAACGGATAAACACATATCAAACTATACCCTAAAACATAATACATTTCACACTTATCAATATCTCCACACTTCAACGTTTGCTTATCCTTAAGCAAACAAAACAACAAACACACAAAATTTCACACAGCATACAATGCAATAATGAGACAATGGCTTCAACTTTATGAAATGAATTTAATTTAAAACACAATCATCCAAGTTATTTCAAATCATTAACATGCAAAATCTACGCCTTGGGGATTTAAACTAAATATACATATTAATCCAGACTCAAGTGTTAAATTGTTTACCCTCTTTAATTGTTTACATATTAATCCAGACTCAAGTGTTAAATTGTTTACCCTCTTTAATTGCACACTCATTAATAATTCTTTGGTTGTTCAACTCTGTAACTAAGCCTAAGTATGTTTTCATGAAAAGTAAAACTATTACAAGTTATGTTAGACCCCGCTTGTTTCCGGAGCCCAACCTCTTGCTCTGATACCAACCATGTTGGGTCCCGATTTGAGAGCTCGGATCATGGAACGTGATCTTAATCCAATGGAATATCCTTGACCATCATCTATTCATCTTCTCGCTCTGATACCATACATGTTGGATCCCGCTTGATATCTGGTGTTAGCCCCGAAATTTTTTTTATAATTAAGCATGATTAGAGAGAATTAGAGCTTAAATGAATTAATTAAGTTAGGTAGCATGACTTGAATTGAATTGACATTAATTAAATGTAGTAGCATTAATTGAGTTAGTTGGT